>SCLH01001757.1:75239-114213 GCA_004367855.1 Oikopleura vanhoeffeni
CTTCGTAAACGGTTAGCACAATGCAGACTTGGACATGAGTTGAAAATACATTAGGAAGATCTATCTTTGATCTCGCGATTCTCATTAGACAGTTAAGTACGCACTCCTCCAACCATCTGGTTAACCGCGGTTAAAACGAGTCCCTCAGCTTTTTTCAAGAAACAATGGATCCTAGAGCTTATATCGGAAAGTTTTGAGATTTGGTGAGAATCCGGAAAATTGTCTGAATTTTAGTGTGCAGAGTAGTTTTTTTTTTGATTTTTGCCTCAGGGGTCAGCAATCTGGTTGAATGTGCCGAAAAAGGGTGTTTTTCGATGTTTTGATTAATGGAGGTACCCGACGGTATAAAGGGTTGTTTTTCGTGGGCGCGATGGAGACAACATACATCGCACAGACTTGGAACTGATATCAAAAACACCGTAATCTCAGCTGTCGGGTGAATACCATTTTAATCTCAAATTTTATGAACTCACATCTATATAACGATTTCAAAAAGGGTTTTCAACAATTCAATAATACATCCTGGACTAACTAATATTGGTAAGAAAATGAATTCAAAAAGATTACATTATTTATGTCGTTATTTTAATTTTGAAAGATTTGAAAAAAAATTTCAAACTCTGAAATTTTAAAAATCGAAAATTTGGCACATCTTGCCAAAAAACCTCGCCACCTGTTTGTTATATCATTTCTTATTTCCTATGTATTAGATTTAATTGACATTCCAGAGAAACACATTTTCGAAAGATTTTTATACACATCTCTCACTTTTTTCCTAGAAGCTCAAAGTTTGAGTTCAGGCATAAAATTCGAAAAAAAAAATTTAATTTTTTTTTCATAAAAATTGACCTGTACCAACTCTAATTACTTAGTTTTGAATGCGAATTCAAAATAGAAATCACATTTTCTCTCATGCGGTATTTGAGTAAAATAAAAATGAGTTACCACAATAGGATTTATCAAAACAAATAATTTTATCTTAAAAATCTTGATTTTTAGCTTTTGATACCGATTTTTTTACTGTAGGTTATTGAAAAGACAACAATCAACCTACGTTTATTCTTTCCAAAAAACTTCAAAAATCAGTGTTTATTTTGCTCTATCGAAATAAGATGTAAAATACTTTTTTTTTCTTATTTTTATATTTTGAATAGAGAAAAAATGCCGAAAGTTTACAATGTAAGTAACTACTAGATTAATTTATATATGTGTACATGTTTTCCAACACTATCAAATTCCTTCTTGACTCCTAGATAACTTTGTACGTCGATAATAACAAAAGTGATTTCGTATTTTTTTTCCAATAAAAATACTTTCTAGTTTAGGTAGAGCTTTGAAAATACCACCAATGAATTTCAAATTGTCTGAATTATATATCCAGTTTTGAAAATATTTTTGAGGTCACTTCTAAAATTGGCCCTAAATAGCGCAAATATCCGTCGGTACCCCCTATAGGCTTTTTTCTGTGGAAATGCAAGAAGAACGTCATTTTCGGAATGTAACAAGCCAAGAAGTGGTGAACATCTTGAGGAAGTACTTTTTCGAATTTCGACCTGATGTGGCGGTAACATCGACAAAAAGTGCGCGAAATCGACAATTTTGAATTGAAGTGAGATTAGAAAATTTAATGCCACCAAAAGATTCCTTGAATACGGTTTGCGTGAAAACGTTTTAGAAGTATGGTCTGATTTGAACACAGCGGATTCTAGAAAAAATTAAACTTTTTCATCAAAATTATTTTTTGATCTCTAGCACCGTTTCTGTTCAAAATCAGACCATAGTTGCTAATATCGTTTCCAGCAAACCGTACCCAAGGAATCTTTTGGTGCATTTAAATTTTCTAATTCTCACTTTCATATTCAAATTGTCGATTCGCGCACTTTTTTGTCGATTCGCGCATTTTTTTTCGATTTACAGCACACTCAGGTCAAAATTCGAAAAGTACTTCCTGCAGATGTTCACCACCCCTTGGGCTTGTTACATTCCGAAAATGACGTTTCTTGCATTTCCAAGAAAAAGCCTTTAATCAAAACGTCGAAAAAACACTTTTTTCGGCAAATTCAACCAGATTGCTGACCCTTAGGCAAAAATCGAAAAAACAGCTCCTGCACAATAAAATTCAGACAATTTTCGGATTCTCACCAAATCTCAAAACTTTCCGATATAAGCTCTAGGATCCTTGTTTTTTTGGAAAAAGCTGAGGGACTTCGTGTTTAACCGCGGTAACTAAATGGATGGTGTAAGTGGGTACTAAACTGTCTAATGGAATCGCGAGATCAAAGATAGATCTCCTAATGTATGTTTCAAAAATGTCCAGTCTGCATTTGTTCTAACCGTACGAAGCCCTCTGAAATCTCCAAAATCACTATCACCACCCCTTAACTAAAGCGAAAATAACGGCAAGTTTCTTTAACATGTGAATTTTTCTTCTTTGCAACAGTAGACTAATTGTTAGAAAATTGCTAAGATACCCGCCAAAATGACGATTTATTTTTTATTTGTGAATTGATCAATTCGATATTAGAGAATGTGTACGACAAACTTTGTTAACAAGTTTGATTCGACTGATCTACAAGTTGTATTTAATAAACATTTTCAACTACCGTTTATCTCAGCGAAACTGGCGGTATTACTACAATTTCACCGTAATATACTTGATGATAAAACTTTCGAGGTATTTTATTTATAATTCCTCAAATCAACATGGGTATAATAATAATATCAAATATAGCGTTATTTGTTGTCTTTTTAGAATACCGAAGTGTTGAGCAAAAATTAATTTTCTATTGACTTTTGCGTAATAAAAAGCGTCCATATGAAAAATTTTATGATCTACGTTTCGATTAAGACTGTGGCTGCAAAAATGGCGCTAAAGAGCCTGTTGTTCACAGTCTTAACAGCGTCATTTATTTTTGACTTATTTGTTTTCGAACTATGAAGCGCCGTACTCTTAACTGCCATGAATCATGAGCTTTTGCCCTATTTGGCTATTATGTAAGTATCAAGGAATCGCTGAAAATTCAAAAATTATTGACTACCCATTAAAACCGCATATTGTAATTTTACATAAGTACAATCAATAAAACTGACTTCAAAGTTATTATTCCATTAGAAATGTTACAAATGTCAACCAACTCAAAAATTTTTTCGCTTGAATGATTTATAGTTTAATACCTTACGTCGCGACGCGTCGTTTTTTCTTTAAACACTAAATGACCTGAAAATTGTCTATTTTTTTTCAACGATTTCGGAAGGCGCTTTATTTTTTTGTCATTTCAGACGAATTCTTTTGGTGTGATGACGACGTCTCAAGGGGGTACTGGTCGCTGGAATTGTTTTTCTCGATAAAAACTTGATTCTGACACCAGGGTTCAAAGATATTATTCAGATTAGCCGTTTGTAGATCTAGCCTTTAGCTTGCGTAAGAAAGTGTGTCAAAACTTTTTTGTGATGCACCACTCCCTACGACATAAGCGACACAAAATGATTCCGAAAACTGTGCTTCGATTTTTTCGGAAGACGACTCAAAAGAAAGCCACGATACACTGATAACGAAAGTTGGCTTGTACGTCATAGGTTATTTTGGAGTTTTACTGCTTAAATTAAAGCAATAATTTTAACTTCATTTCGAAAAAATTTTTTTATGACGTTTGGTCGTAGTGCACTTTGTTATCACCCAGGGCCATTTTGGGCATTTATTTTGCCCCTAAGGCCATGAAACCAGCGACCAGTACCCACTTTAACAACACCAAAAAGCACGCGTTAAAAATAAGTTTCTTCAAACACTCTGTTAACATTAAACTCAGATTTTGATAGCCTAAACTTTTAAAAGTGGATGTGACGCGAAATTTTCCTTTCTTTGAATTCAGGAATTTTTAATTGCTGATTTTTAATTAATTAAAATACGCAATAAAAAGTAAGTCAAATTTTGTTTCGATTTTAAAATGCGTTTTATGCAATTTAGAAAGTAATAAAATTTGTCGAAATCCTCCCTGTTTAAAGTTTGGCTATCAATTCCGGTTAATAATTTATTGCTAGTCTCAATAAAAACATTCTTTATATTAGTGTGTTTTCTTGGTATTGTTTAGACTTATCTATATCTCATGTACTCCAGTTCCGAGTTGACCAAAAAAATATCTCGTCTCTTCTGAAATCCCAAAAATCACTATCACCACCCCCTTAACTAAAGCGAAAATAACGGCAAAGGTTTCTTTAACATGTGAATTTTTCTTCTATGCAACAGTAGACAATAATTGTTAGAAAATTGCTAAAGATACCGCCGCCAAAAATGACGATTTATTTTTATTTGTGAATTGATCAATTTCGATAATTAGAGAAATGTGTACGACAAACTTTGTTAACAAGGTTTGATTCGACTGATCTACAAGTTGTATTTAATAAACTATTTTCAACTACCGTTTAATCTCACGGAAACTGGCGTTATTTTACTACAATTTACTCTGATGAAATTTTGAGCATGAAAAATCGATAGCTTAAAACTTTCGAGGTATTTTATTTATAATTCCTCAAAATCAACTGGGTAAATAAATAATAAATCAAATCATAGGTCTTTTATTTGTTCGATGCTTTTTAGAATACCGAAAGTGTTGAGCAAAAAATATAATTTTCTTATTGACTTTTGCGTAATAAAAAGCGTCCATATGAAAAAATTTTATGATCTACGTTTTCGATTAAGACTTGGGCTGCAAAAAATGGCGGTAAAGAGCCTGTAGTTAACAGTCTTAACAGCGTCATTTATTTTTGACTTATTTGTTTTCGAACTATAAGGCGCGATACTCTTAAAACTGACCATGAAAATCATCGACAATTTGCACCTATTTGGCTTATTTGAGTAAATTCAAGGAATCGCTGAAATTTCAAAATATTGACTACCCATTAAAACCGCATATATGGTAATTTACATAAGTAAAATCAATAAAACTGACTTCAAAGTTATTATCCATTAGAAAATGTTACAAAATGTCAACCAACTCAAAAATATTTTTTCGCTTGAATGATTTATGAAGTTAATAACCTTACGTCGCGACGCGTCGTTTAGTATTGTTACTTTAAACCTTAAATGACCTGAAAATTTGTCAATTTTTTTATTCCTAACGATTTCGGAAGGCGCTATTATTTTTTTTGTCATTCAGAGAATTCAAGAATTGGTGTGGATAGCAGGACGTCTCAAGGGGGTACTGGTCGCTGGAATTGGTTTTTCTCGATAAAAACTTTGACAACCAGGGCTTCAAAGATATTATTCAGATTAGCCAGTTTGTAGATCTAGCCTTTAGCTTGCGTAAGAAATGTGTCAAAACTTTTTTGTATGCACACACTCCCTGACACATAAGCGACACAAAAATGTCCGAAAAAAATGTGCTTCGATTTTTTCGAAAGTAGACTCAAAAGAAAGCCACGGAAACACTGATAAGAAAGTTGGCTTACGTCAAGGTCATATTTTGAAGTTTTACTGCTTAAATTAAAGCAAACATTATTTTTTAACTTCATTTCGAAAAATTTTTTTTGATGATTTGGTCAGTAGTGCACTTTGTTATCACTCCGGGCCATTTTGGAGCATTTATTTTGCCCCTAAGGCCTCATGAAACCAGCGACCAGTACCCACTTTAACAACACCAAAAAAGCAACGCGTTAAAAAATAAGTTTCTTCAAACATCAATGTTAAACATTAAACTCAGATTTTGATAGCCTAAACTTTTAAAAGTGAGATTTACGCCGAAATTTTCCTTTCTTTGAAATTTCAGGTAATTTTTTAATTGCTGATTTTAATTACATAATTAAAATAAGCAATAAAAAAGATTAAGTCAAATTTTGATATTCCGATTTTTAAAAATGCGTTTTTGCAATTTTAGAAAAATGAAAATTTGGCCGAAAATCTCACCTTTTAAAGTTTTGGCTATCAAATTTCGGTTAAATATTTTAAATTGCTGTCTCAATAAAAACAATTTTATATTTACGTGTTGTTTTCTTTGGTATTGTTTAGACTTATTAATATCTACAATGTACTCCAATTCCTGATTGACCAAAAAAAATAATACAGCCTCCAGAAATCGTTAGGAATACAAAAATTGGCAAATTTTTAATAACGTAGAATAAGTAAAATTAGTTTGTTTCAATGCGTCGCTTTTGTTATTGTTATTATTATTATCAACATCGATTCCAAAAGTATCTGACTTTTTGCCAATTTTTATGTGTTAATTTTTTCACAGCTGCATTTTTTTTAGAACATTCTCAAATTTTGCTGTCAAAAATAATGTTAAAATTTTAACAATCCGACACTAAATAAACGTATTGGCATGTTTGGCATACCATATTATTAACAAAAAAGGCGTTTGACATATTGTATAATGTGAGTTGACAAAAGGATGAAATACATTTGTTTGGTGAAACTGACTTTAATCCCTAGAAAAGCTCGATAGACAATTGAAGGTCCCTAAAATTTTTGATTCTTTTAAAAAAGAAATAGAGGGTTCAAAATTAAAATCATCTGGAGAGGAAACTGGTCTTTAAAAGGGATTGTGGGTGCTTCCAGCAATGTGCTGGGGAGAAATAAGCCCTTTTTAAAACTCAAATATATTTTTGAGAATTAATTAAGTGGACATCTATGTTTTCAACTGCACATTGTAGTTCGTAAACTTGAAATGTATAAAATTGATAAATTTCTAGAAAATATTTAAAAACCAACCGTTAACCCCCTCACACCATTTGACTATCTAAAGGCAAAAAAATTTTCGGGAGCTAAAACGGCGCAGAAATAACATCGTCACAGACCTACAATTCAAATATGTCATAGAGTTTGCAATTTTATTTCCAAAAATATTTTTGAAAACTTTATACGATCAGCCGTTCGAAAGTTATATTTTCCTACTTTTTTTTTTAAGATTTTCGCGAAAAATTCCTAAAAAATCAATTGTGTGAAAACGATACATAATATCAAAATTCTGAGAAAGCCAGTTTTTAGGAAAGTACTTGGGGATTCTTTTGATGTAAGTTTATTTCTCTATACGAAGAATAATTTTTTCACAAGGGATTTTTATGAAACTCAAAATAATGAAAAAATAATATTTTTCGAAAGAATTGAACGGCAATGTAACCAAATAAGCCGAACAACCAAATCGATCAAATGTAGAACATAAGTGGTACTGATTTCGAGTTTTCAGCTGATTAGCTAATAGTTTTCACATTTAACTGCATATATTTTGACGCGCGGCGATATGAATAATTGTTGTAAGAGATCGGATATCATATTTCAATGAGACTCGTTAAATAGCTAAGTTTCACTTGTAAATTGTAACTTTATGTCATTGTAAAAATGTATGTTTTTCAAAAATACAAGGTGAGTGACCTATTTTTTCTCTCGCAATTATCTAGTTCCAAAACTTCGAAATTTGAAAATTTATGTGTTACTCATTCATCATCCTTGATCTCATCAGTGATAAATAAGTGATAAATATCTTTTCCAGTTTTCCCGTGATAAGCGCAAAGAAGTGCCTTTAGATAGGCTTTTGGGTGTGAGAGAAGTTCTCGTTTCTGGGTGTTGAGAAGTAATGCATAAAACCTAATGCTGCTGATTTCTCTAATTGTAGTTTAACTTCATATCACGTATCCGAAAATTATCATAAGCCGATATTATTGTAAAAAAAAATCTCTACAATATGACCTGAGAAATTTTTTAAATTCATCTTAATTCGCTGAGAATTATTAGCAAATTCATGGCTATAGTTAAATATAGGCAAAATGTACATTTTTTCAAACGGAAGTTTAACTCACGAACGGTACATGCGATTTTTTTCTCTGTTCATATACTCATTCTGATTCTCTAAACACGCTAAGTAAAATTCTCACCTGCTCTGAATCAGAATAATTTCTGTCAGAATTCTCGCAACATATTTATGCAGATCTTACTGCGCGTCCTCATTACATTGATTAGGCTAAAAATTGAAATATTGGAAAAAGGGGCAAAAATCTTAACAATTATAATATTGAAATACTTTCATTTAGGGTTATTTTTTGCCGTGATTATTATTCTTCGTAATTTGAGACTATCCTATGTCTAGAATTTTAAATAAATTATTTTTGAAAGCAAATCCCATATTCTAGAACTAGTTATTCGATATTGATAAACTTTTTTTGCTTGCAATCAATTTCTCGTGTGCTGGTTGGTCGGATACAAGAAAAATAATACCAAATTTGAGACCGTGGTCGAAAATAACTACTGCACCCACAATCCCCTTAAGTTTTTTTATGACTATGTGAAACCTCCATTTTCAGTGCAGTGAACAGAAAAAGTTTAGACAAAAACTGAACTTTTGTAAAAAAAATAATAATGCGTAATCGCTATATTATTTTTTGTCGATCAAAACTTTTTCAATAATTTTCCGTGAAATTATTAAATGCCGGTCTGCCACTGGTTCTGACTAAAGAATCTTCAAAAATACATTGATCTCATTGGTTCTTCTGGGACCGTTCAAAAATAATCCAATCTCATTGGTCAAAAAAACTATTCGAGATTTTTATTTGAAATTTATTTTTTTTAGATGCAAAAACTACATTCTTCTTAAAAATCTTAAAATTTTATCGTTAAAAGTTTTGTAAAAAATAGTAAGTTACTCAAAGCATAATCACCCATACTGAAACTGGCCATACGATTAAATATGTGTGCCTCATACACTAACCTCTAAATTAACCCAACCCAAAGAATCTCAGTCGACGTCTGTTTCTGTCCGTGTAAAATCAATGATTAAAAGTATAGAGAAAGATAAAACGATCAAAAAAAGTATACAAAAAAATCATTATTGAGCTCGTATAAATCATTCGGTGCCCTACAGCAGAATTTTGACCCTTTTGCAGGGTTTATTTTCTCTGGATGGAAAATTTGTAGATAACAATTTATTTTATTAAAGGTGACAAGAAATCTGTATATATTTCTGCAAAACAAATCTTTCGTCATTTTGAAAAATTAGGAGAATGAGATGAATGAAACTGACATTTAAAGTAACCTTTTAATAGCTCATGTTATGGCTAGGATTTATATGTGAAATTAATTCAGATTAGCGCCAAAAAGTAGGGTCCGTTTTTTAGATGGCTCCATTCAAGGTCAGGAAAAACAGTAACTTACAATTTTTCTGATATTTTGGGTCATGACATAACTTTTCATTGGCTGGTGCACTGCATAGCCTGGTTTTCGATTTCCTGATTATAAACGGTAATTTACAGTATGTAAAAAAATTGTTCGAGAACAAAAGGTCCAATTTTCTCTGGATTGAAAGTAATTTTCCTGCAAATCATAAGGTTTGATCCAGAGAAATTTCCCTTGTTGTTCTCGAATAAATTTTTTACAAACTGTATGTTATGCGGCATAACTTATGCCTCAAAATTTAAAAATGAAAGTACGGGTTGAGATTTCCGCTCAAAAACATGAAAAAAATGAAAACTCAACCTGTATGTACCATGGTATACCAGTTCCAATCTCACCGACCATTTGAATGTACCTCAAAAACCAGACTGAGCTATTTTTGCTGAAAAATTCGAGTATGTGATATACAGTATATCTTCAAAAAATTCAGCTAAAACTCAATGAGGCTTTTTCAATAGTTCTTCAAAAAAACATATTTTTTGAAGGAATTATTAAAAAAGCTCTCGAAAGTAATAATAATTGTAATAAAGCTGAAAATGAACACAACATAAAAAAAAATTAAACAAGTTGATTTTAAGGGCTCTAGCGCCAATTTATGTTTGTTTATAAAAAATACGTAAACCTAAACCTTTTTTAATTTCATTTATTTGTTTGCAATTTTTGAATACAAAATAATTTAACTTCATAAAATACTTTAACAAAAACTTTTTTTTTTCGAACAAAACAATATAAAAATAATTTAAGATACCATAATTTTTTTTAAGCGGACGTCTTTACTTAATTTTCCCAATTTTACGTCTGAGCGGACGTTTTGAAATGTTTTAATAACGATTGCTTAGACAAATACGACAGTATTTATATCCTGAACCATGGTTTATATATAATGCTGCTATTATTCATCAGGTTCAAGGGCTTAAAAGTTGTTAAACATTTGCCGCAGTGCTCAGGCTAATTTCGGTGAGTAGACCAGTAATTTATTACTTTGACGTTTTATTAATCATAAATGATTCATATAAAGGTTATTTACAAAACAAAAATTCAGATCATTTTCTCATTCGAATTCCTTTTCTCAAAATGTATTCATGCATGCTGTTTTATTCACAAATTAAAACTTTCTGTTAAAAATCAAAACGCAGTTTTTTGAAAATTTTAACAAAAATTTCAATTTGACTGGTGTCCATATATATCCCTAAATCTTATTACCCTAGAGGTCCAATTTTCGGCACGAAAAAAATGGAAATTTTTATCGCCTAGCCGTCTTGCCCGAAAATTGCGATTTCGCGGTAATAAAAAGTTTCTATCATTTCAGATTCGGTGTTTCTTCCACATACTACCCCCTTAACGAGGTGCACATCCTAATATATCATGAAAAAGCGAGACTACAAATCGCAACCAAGCAAAGGTGCTCTCCCAGAAGGAAACAATTATGTCGGTAAATACATAACTGTTCGCATAACAATAACACCGTTCACATAATGAATTTGATTACAGTTTAAAAGTCGAATCTAATCGTTCGAGAGCTTTTCGTGAAGGCGTGGGTTCTTAAAGTAAATTTTGAAGTTTCATAATTTGAAAAGTCTAGTGAAAGCTTTAACGGTGATTTTTGAACTCATACTAGTAGTGGCTCAGAACTAATTTTTATTAGTACAAGGATCTAACAGTTTATACCCGATTTAATTTATTTGTCCGGCGATTTTTATACTCACAAAATACAGTATATCATATGTTTATACTTTATACAGTCAAATAAATACAGTCATAAATATACAGTCAGATAGGCTCGATATATTTTTTTTTGTCTACAGTGATTTTTTACGGTGATTTTTGATATTTTTTAGGAAATCATGAATAAAAATGATCTATGCAAAAAATCTTTCCTGGTGATATCCAGTACAAGGCGCTAAAGAGTAAAAAATAACTTTGCTCTCTTACGCCTCGTGTGAACAAAAATCGTCTATAGTTTGTAATACGGCCATCAAAAATTCACTCCGTCGAATACTTTGGTGGTGGTTTTAAGCGATTGGATTACATTTGAGATGTATTTAAAATCATAGAGATTTTATAAAAAAATTTGACCAGACAGCATATCATGATAATTGTTGAGGGTCCAGTTGTACGAATGTGTTTTAGATTTTGGGTTTTTCCGGGAGATTAAAACGGCCTTTAATAAACAACCAAGTCGCGCTGATTGGTTAAGCGTGAATCTCCTCGGGGAACACCCCAAAAGCTAAAACACATTGGGTATATAAAATAAATTAAATTTGGTCGTAATATAACTTTGCTGGCTGTTGCACTGTAGAGCCTGTTTTTTCTATTTCCGTTTTTTACCGGTTTTTCACTGGGAACGTTTCTGCTTTAACGTTTTTCATGAAGTTATCAGGGAAGGGTCAGAAAATTTTCATCAAAAGCTTTCACTTTAGTATTCACAATTTGGCGCCAAAAAGTCAGACTTAAATATCTATTTACTATATTTATTATATTTGGTGTTTTTCTACTAGCTCCAACATTAGCCTAACCAAATGCATGATGGCCCTCATTGATGGGTGATGTCGATGTATTCATTTATTGAATAAAAGCGTTTTCCCTTTTGAATTTTTATTTCTTTCCTCACGATTTAACTGTCACGTGAGATTAAAGGAATTACAAAAAAATCTGAATTTATTTTGTCTGTTTAGTTCCCATCAGCATAGATATTGTGTCACCCCCATCTAGCGGGATAAGACCGGAGAAAAAACCAGAAAGGAAACCGGACATTAAGCCCGAATGGAAACCGGAGAAAAAGCCGGATATTAAACCGGAGAAAAAACCTGAAAAACCGGTTTCACCTTCGGCGATAGCTGAACGACTTACAGGTTTACCAGTGGTGTAAATTTGGTGATAGGGCCTATAAAATATATCAAAATTGGAATTTGTAAAATCAAAATAAGATTTATAGATTTCAGCTTATATCTTTATGTCTTAGTTCAGAACTGGTAGAAACATTTTATTAAAATTTCGGTAATAAAGGTTTTTTATAAGCAATATAATAATTAGACCCTGATTTCCGGTTGATCTTAGATTTTCTAGGGTGACTTATTTCACTGTCTATTTTACAAATATTTGTCTACTATGGTCACCACAGTGTGGTGTGCGTATATAAGGACAATATGAACAAACTATGGCCTGAACATACGCTTTGTATTTTGGCATGTCCCTCTATAAGGACAATATGATATTGTCAATATCTTATTTTTCGAATATATCAATGTAATTAATTACAGGTCTCTGTTACTGAGCAAGTATTTCAAGCAAATTTGCTTCAAGCTAAAGCAAGTTTTCAAGAAACCGTATCAACCAGTTATGAACTATCATATCGAAATAAACTTGGAATAAAAATCATATGATAATTTTGCGTTAAATTTCAAATAAATATTTTATGATAAAAAAATTAATTGAAAATGAATAAAAAAAATACTACGATAAAATGATGTTAAATTTATAATGAAAAGTTCCGAGTGAAATCATATTTTCATTTTGAGACATTGATAGTTATTTACGAATGCAATTTAATTTTAAATATTTTTTGTCTATCCTAACCGAAAAAACAAAGTTAGAATACTTTAGTATTCCTAAAGGTAACTACAGCATAGTGCGTAATGAACGACCTCGAAGGACGGGTTTGAGTCAAAAAGTCTTGCCAACGTTCATTCAAACCGATACTTTGGCTTTGAAATTGTCCGCCACTAACCGTAGCGAACAGTTTGAATTGCCAAAGTGGGATTTAAATGCACGCTAGCAGGACTTTTTCACCCTACCCCGTCCTACTGGGTCGTCTGTTTAAACGCACTATGATGTAGTTTGTAGTACCCCCTTAACAATAAAAAGGTCGCTTTTTACTAATTTACCTCCTCATAGTCGGCACCTGAAAATAATTTTAAATCTTTAATTTGACCCTTGAGGTGTGACCGGACAAAAACATATGTTTCTAAGCATTTTTCGTGAAAAACAATGCAGATAGTATAGTTTAAATAAAGGTAAGTAGATAAATTTAACTCCTTTGGGTAACACCCTTTTCTAAAATCCCGTGCTTTCCGGTTTTGAAGGCCACTTACCGGTTAACTTGACATCAGTTCGGGGCAAAAAAATTTTATACTGTATAAGTAGTTATCCTCTAGATCTTGGATGCAAATCCGTTTTTTTTAATCTTGATTTCTTCCCAAAAAGTCAAATGACGGTGTTAGAAAATTAACTTTACCCAAAAGTCATTATTTTTTGGTCTCACGAAGTATATTCGAAAAAGTTTTAAAGTGAAATATCATTTGTTTTCAAGTATTGATTATGACTCTGTCCAAGCTGCCTATGGTGGTTTTTTTTATAGGAACGCCTGCTTCCTCATATTTGAAATCACCATAAAGACTATATATGGTAAGGGTACAAAACGCAGGCCCAGAAAAATAGGGCCTGCATTTCTGGGCCCTTTGCGGGGAAATTCGAAATAGTTAAGCTCTAAATTGACCACGAAAACCGCTAGAGAGAGAAAAACGCGGGCCATGTGCAGGCTCTAAAAAAATGATTCTACGGGGAAATCAGTATATCGAAAAGCCGAAAATGACCGTAAAAAACTGAAAAAGATGCCCCCAGAGAGCAAAACGCGCTAGAGAGGCAAAACGCTCGCTATATTCGGGCCCTAAAAAATAAAGGGCAGGATGTAAAAATTATTCCAGAGAAACCGAAAATGACTATTAGATGATTAGAAAAATAGCCCACGCCATGGCGAAGCCAGCCGCTAAAGAGCAAAAAGGTGGAAATTAAGAAGAATGTTTTTTTTTTGAAAAATGTAGATGTTATTGTTCGCAATCAAATTTTGCATTTCTTACAATATTTTTTCAAATGAATACAAAAGTTCAGAATAACTTATTATGAAATTGGAACTTGGAAAAGAAAAGTTTTCGTTTGTCGATTTTCTATCATGAAAAACTATCGAATTTACTTTGTTCTAAATTTTCTCTTGAATTACATCGATATTATATTTTTTAAAAAAAAAATGCTTGAGAGATATAAAATATTGATTTTTCCGTTCTACCAAAATTTATTTACTGTATATATCTTTCTGTAGGCAGGGTTTTTCAAAACAAAAAATATTTAACGTAGCTTTTTTTCAATGAAACAACCCTTACAAGGCCTTGTAAGCATGATTAACTCTGAGATTATAAGAGATATCGAGAAAAGGTTTTTTGTTTCATTTACCAAAGTAAATGTTTGACATGTAAAACTTTTTTTGTTTTTCCAAGTACACTGGTTCACCTGGTAATAAACTTCTTAGAATACCGGTTTTCTGAGGCAAAACATGTATCAAATAGTAATGCCTCTCGGCGGGCCCTATCGGGGGCTGTTGTATGTATTATTGTGTACACTTAGGCATGCCAACACTTTTTGATGTAAAAAAAACAAGGATTGATGCAATGAAATATGATTCTCATGGTAAAACCGTGAAATTCAATTCCATAAATTAGAATAATTCTGTTCAAAATGATTAAATTTAGATTTTTTATAAGGCTTCTCTCTTAAATCATAATTAAGATAGCATTGCCTCTCGGCGGGCCCTGCCCAGGGATGTATTCTGTATTATTATGTACACTGAGAGTATGGCAAAACTTTTTGATGTAAAATGTTGAAACTGAGTTTTAGAAATACAATCTAGTCGTGAATGTATTGCCTCCCGGCGGCCCCTGCCGGGGCTGTCACATTTCACAATTTTTTTAACACAAGATATTGTGTACACTAGGGCATGGCAAAAATTTTTACTTGAGTACATCAACAAAAAACCATGGTTATTTTCGACAAATATTTCTTTCATATATATATCGATCTAAATTTTTTATTTCGAGCACAAATTTAAATAGTTTTGGCCTCCCGGCGGGCCCTGCCGGGTCTGTCAAATATAATTATTTGTAACACTTAGGGCATGCCAAAAAATTGTTTGATGTAAAAGATCTGGGATTGATGCAAGAAAATATGATTCCCATGGTAAATCGTCAAATGCAATCCTAAATTAAAATATTTTATTTAAAACATTCAACTAAGATTTTTTTATAAGCTCTTTCTTTAATTATAATTGATAAAGCATTGCTCCGCGGCGGGACCTGCGGGTGTTACATGTTACAATTTGTATTAAAAAGATAATTGTAAGCACTAAGGCCATGGCAAAACTTTTTACTTGAGTACATGATACAAAAAACCGTTGATTTATATCTCTTTATATATTCCAGTAATCATGCTGAGTAAAAGTGGGTTGCATTACAAAAAGATCCTTAGCTTAAAAATGAATTTTTAACCGTAAATTTTGCTGGTTTATAGAAAATAACTATAAAGTGTACACTCATGGCATGGCAAAACTTTTTCAGTCAGTATTAATTGTGTCTGGAAACACAACCCTATTTTTTAACCCTACCTTTCCATTAAACAGCTTTGCGTCGTTTTATACCGTGTACACTCGACACGAGTTTACACCTAATCTAATACTTTCAGAATAGCATTATATTAGTGTACACATAAAATTTTAGTGTACAACTCGGGTGCATGGCAAAACTTTTTGTCAAAAAAAATAGGGTTGGTGCAAGAAGACTAGGGTTCCTACGGAACCCTAATCTTCTCACCCCAACCCTATTTTTTTTCCTGACAAAATTTTTGCATGGTTTTATCCTGTGTATACTGGGCCACGAGTTTTTAAATAATTTATGATTTTGTTAAAGATTATTTTGTGAAAATGTTTTCCGCATTCTGTACTTTTATTAATAAAGCATGATTAAAAATCTCTTCTAAAGCACTAATTAATGCCGAGATATATTTTTGATATTATTGAGCTTATTTCTAACGACCTTTGAAGATTTATAGAGAATATGAAAATTAATTATAACTATTTTTGTGAGGATTTTTCACCTTCGAACAAATGTGTGTACATTTTGATAATTTTGAAACTCAATTTTGATCAAACAGATATCAATTTACTCTAAAAAATCAAGTTTCATATTGTCTCATTTTGCTCTCTAGCGGCTCCTGTAGTCACTTTGAAACATTTAAAGTGTCATTTTCGACTTTCCTAAAACCAATTTACTCAATAGGCTAACAGAAAAAATAGTCCAGCAAATGCTTTACATTTGCTCTCTCGCGGGCTCTTGTGGTCACTTTGGGACATTTTAAGTGCATTTTTGGACTTCCCTGATACAAATTTACTCATAGGCCACAAAAAATAGTCTAGCAAATGCTTTGGCATTTGCTCCTCTTGTGGTCACTTTGGCACATTTTCAATTGTCATTTTAGATATCCCAGATACAAATTAACCATAAATTTGGCATATGCTTTGAAATTTGGCCTGCGTTTTGTACCTTACCACTATATATTGCCAGAAAGAGAATTAAATTTCTGCGTGGTTTGCCCGATTAAAATTTGTGTGACGCTAAAGCGGATTATGTCAGGATTTCGAGGATTTTCGAAAATCAATTCTTTCAAAAGTTGATCCAATTAGGCCAAAATTCCGGTCTGTAGACTAATATGGACACCTGGAGTTCGAATCTGATACCAGATTTAATCGATGACGGCATATTGAGTCATGATCACTCCAAGGGTCCGATTTATTATAATCATGGGTTTGCCTACCTTTACCTTCTGATTCTCCTAGAATTGAATTCAATTGACACAATTGTGACCTAACATTGATCATTTAGCTATTTAGTTCTAATGACATGATACTTGTATCATGTATCTGTTATCAGAGTCAAACTCCCGTGTCGAATTAACCCTTGGTCCACGTTTTTTATAAATTTACCACGTTTGTACAAACTGTATAGATTTTATATGACGTCATAAAAAGTGATTCTAAAATTACTCATAGTGACGTCATCGGTCAAATCCGATTTAAGTTCAAACTCCTCGTCCAATATTAGTCTATATTGTTTTTTTTCGAGATATATAATACTATTTCAATAAAATATATAATTTTTTTGACTAGTTTCGGTTTATTACCATCATCAGAATGCACAGAAATATAAAAAAACAGTTTACTCTGCGAAAAGTTTTTGTTAAACTGTTTTTTTATATTTCTGTGCATTCTGATGATGGTAATAAACCGCCAACTATCAAAAAAAAATTATATATTTTATGAAATAGTAATATTAGTCTCCATACCAAATTTGGGCCAGATTGGATCAACTTTAGAAAGATTTATTTACGAAAATACTCGAAATCCTGCTATAATCTGCTAACCGTCAAGAAATTTCAAAATTTCAATCGGGCAAACCACGCAGAGTTTTATTTTCTTTCTGCCAATATAGTCTTACGAAGTTTTAAAATACGAGGAAGGCGTTCCTATAAAAAACCACCTATCTTATAACTTTCATCATATTTTTCATTCGATAAAAAATTTAAATTCTCATTCTTTAGATAATGAAAATTTGACTGTTTGCAAAATATAGGTTAAAGATTTAAATTCGGATTTTATTTAGTGGAATAAATTGTCGGCCCAAATATTCAACATCAAATAATGCTTAATTCTACCGACTCGAAACTGTTATTTATAAGAAATGACTTCATTTTGAACCTATTTTTCTCGGGGGTGTTTCTATTAATAGATTTGTGGCTTAATTTAATCCTAGAATTAATTACGACAGGAGGTCCGCCGTTTGTACGCAAACCCAGACGAAGCGTGGGAGTATACTGTATACGGTTTGGGGGTAGCATACAACGGCCGATTCAGGACAACGGCTGGTTTTGTAAAACGGCCGATTTTGTACAACGGTCGAATCCGGGCAACGGTCGAAAAAACAAGGGACAGCGTCCACAAAAAGCAGGAAATCGGCCGATTCCGGCCAACGTCCGAAAAAAAGAGGGACATCGGCCCTGATGGACGACAAAATCGGCCAGTGTCCGGAATCGGCCGTTGTATGATACCCCCGATTATATGATATAATTTATATCTGTATCAAAAAAATCTGAAAAAAGTGTTTTTTTATCATCAATTTTAAAGTTTACACCTTAAATCCGAAAAAAAATTGAACGATGGTTTACCTCGAGGAAAAACATCGTTAAATTTCGAATAATTTTGCGAATTTTCCAGACGACCCCCAAACACACAGGCGCGCCCGTGAGCTTATTTATTTTTCTCAATCGGAATTTGTTTCTCTTTAATAATCACCTCAGATTTGTAGGCAATTTTTAAAAGCGACCTACTCATACTCCACTTGTTTAAGCCAAACAATCTATTCTCTGATCTTCCAGAAATAGAATGTCTAGGGAGATATTTTTAACCATGTTTTTTGGCTTAACTTGATAAAACCGCTCAAATATAAAAAATGGCAAACTCGGATCTCCTCGGAATTCATTTTTTTGACGAATTAATGCCAAGCCCTTCAAATTTAGAGAGCGAAAAAATTGAGCCTAATGTTATAGGTAGAGAAAAATATGATCATTAAAATACTCAAGGGAGTATTTCAAATAAATGATAAAAACTTTATGATCGTTGAATTCATTATCAAGTCAATAATACGTTTTGTAAATCCAGAAGTTCTACTGTGCAAATTCAATAGTTTTAACATTTTGTATAAAAAATATTGTGGGCAAGCTAGAGCTGATTTTAACTGCATCGCTAAATGAACACATTTTTCATAAAATGTCACACTATTTTAAAATTGGACTTAAAAGTAGCTCTAGCTTGCCCTCACTATTTTCGCACAAAATGTTAAAAATACAGATTTTGAACTAACAAAAAGTATTTTTAGCTTGAAAATGAATTGTCGAAACGTTGAATTCAACACAAAATGTTGAATATTATAATATATGTTTTTTATCCAAATTATTGTTTTTTATGACGTTTTTTCGTGTAATCAACTTTGCTTTTAAGGTTTTGCAAATCTCCCAAATCAACTTTATCGAAAGTCTGTTAAAGATGGTTTCGAATTCAGTCTCATGGTGGTTGGAGAATCAGGCCTTGGAAAATCAACACTTATCAATTCCCTTTTCTTAACAGATATTTATTGCGAGGTAAGCAAACGTCTAAAAACGATCTTATAAACATAAATTGTCATATGATTTCAAAAATATTTTCCATAAGATATGACTCATATCATGTGAGTCATATCTTATGGAAAATATTTTTTCTAGAAAAATGCTTCCATGAAAACTAGCCTTATTAAGGGGGTGCCATAAACCCTGCAGACTGGAGTCATTATAACTTACGAAAATAATAAGTCAGTATATGTTTTTATGCTTATTATAGTTAGCTGAACCGATATAAATATGTTTCAGCTTGATAAAATTATTTTTATTCATTTTAGGAAAGATTTGAGTTCGAGTTTTCATTTTTGAAATAGTAAAAATTTGAAAAAAANGAAGGCGGAATTACAAAAGCGCTTCTTGGTCATTTTCGTCAGGCTTCTACGGAGCTGAACATAAAAGATAATAACATACATGATGAAATTGCAAGAGTCAGGCAGTACTGCGTGTCTTTGGAGGTTTTAAGTCGTAGGTGTCGGCGATAGGTGGATTGTTATCAGTATTTAATAGTTAGATTATATAATTACCACATGGAGGTATGGTTCTGGATAGTTTATCAACTGTTTTGAGAATATCTAGCTACCAATTTTCGCTAGTTGGGCGGGAAATGCACCGTTGGAGAGAGCTCCAAATCAGCGACACCACTCCTTAAGGGTGGCCACTCAACCGTTTGTGAGTTTTAGTATCAGCGCTAGAATACGAACAAGTTATGAATTCTTGGGAAAGACTATGTCAGGATCTACTTTCTGCTCCGAGTGTGATTTAAAAATTATATTATTTTTGAGGCACCACAGAGCAGGATGGGCGGAGAATTCTTAGAACATAATTATGTCTTTAATGCTTTCTTCTCAATAATACGGCTGGATTTGAATATATCAAAATCTTGTAATAATGATTTGTACTTGCTAGTAACAAATGGAAGTTTTTTTAGAAATTGATCAGGTACTTGTTCTAGAATTTATGAAAACCTGTTTTTTGCCTGAGAATTCTTATATACAATATTTAACGTTTAATTTTTCAACCGACACGTTCGTCGGTATCCAGATTTCACTTTTTATTTTTTATTAATTTAGATCATTAGTTGGGGAAACTTGTCAGCTTCATTTCTGGTGAAGATAGTTTTTATCATGCAAATAATGGCTACTATTATAATTAAAATTCGATTTTAGTTCACCGGAACAATTGACTTGATTTCACTAGAAAGATAAGATTGACTCGTATTAGTTGTATAATAAGATCATCCCAAATGAAGCTGTATCTGTCATTCTGTATAAAAAATCTGATATCTAGTCAAGTCGCCAAATATTTTTTGATCAGAATATATTCTTACGAATCATAGAAACGTATCCGCTTCGGCTCTAAATTTCAAATTTAACGTATAATCTATTCTACTCAAACGACTCGGTAAGATTTCTCATAAATTCAGCATTAGTATGGAAAACTGGTTGTCTCTCATTCTTCTGGCTGAATTATTTTCTATTTTAAAGTTAATGGTTGATTATTGATTAAAAAACTCGCATTATTGTTGAACCAAGAAGTCATTTTGAGTCTTCTAGAAAACTTATTTCATCACCGACTGTTTCGAACGTACCTCTCAATGACTCAGCCTCTGCGAACTAAGTAGCATTGCTAAAGCCACTATATTTACTTAATTTTAAGACATTCTTATAAAAACTTCAACGTGTTTATCGTATTTTATTCACCATAATAGCAAAAACTTAAAAAACTTTGACAAAAAACATCGAAATATTCTTGAGTATAAAAGCTACTGCGAATCTCCTGTTATAGTTATGATACATGAGCTGATAGTAGATATGCATTTTGTGGCTTCCATGGGGCACTATTGGTCATTATAACGTGCTCCTAGCCGATGTAATAAAAAATCTCTTGGTACTTACAACCATCGATACACCCTCCTAGTAGTATGCCGATTACACCTCACGTCCCCTCTTATCCCTCCCAACTCCTCCATCCTCATCCCTATCCGATACTCAACCCCTCCCTTACAGGGCGATGTTGGTGCTCGCATTACGATTATTGACAAACAGTCTTTACAGTACACGCCATTTATTCTCTATGGATAACTAATCAGAGCTCGAATTGCACAATACACTATGTGCATACTTGAGACACAAATACTATAACTGTCGATTACCACATCCACATACACATCGAACCCGCATGTGAAATTGTGATCTAATCATGTAATCATCGATACAACATACACAATCTAGCATTTGAGATACTTATATACCAAGATACGCTACACATCACTGCCAAACACACAACCTTTCACTCTCGTCAATTCACCATTCTCTGTCATCGATTTTTACTTTTGCATCAGGGCCCTCCAAAACAGCCTCACACATGAATGCAATTTTGTCATTTACTCGGGACATCTGCTTACTTTTTGGCGGCAAAAAATAACCGAAAAAAAAAGTAAATGTTGAAATTGATCAGTTTTGGGAGGCACTAGGAAAAGCTATCTCCTCCCACCAGTTTAGGGACTACAGATTTTGTCTCTATATCTGCATCTGAAAGCACAGGCTTGTTTGATCAAAACAATAAAGAGAGTTTTTTTTTGAAATGTTGGATGTTTGGCGTCTCTTGTGGTCCTATGTGAACTTTTGTTTCATTTTATTTTGAACAAAATTTAGAACCAAAAAAAATGTGACAAAATTCTTCAAAATATTTTTTTTCGTAATTCAAACACGCTTTAAGATTTCGGTGGCAATTTTAAACTTGGTGGCGCAAAAGAAAACAAATTTAGCGCACTTTCAAATTTTACACATCATAATAATCGATAATTGTTGTTTTCGTTTTTCGGGCCGCCAAAAAGCAAAATTTCGAGGAATCGGCGCTTTTGATTATTGTGTGAGGCTTCTCTGGACCTGACAACAAAAAATATAAAAAATGGTGTAGGCGTAAGTGAGAATGTATCAGATTCTGTTAAAACAAATCACGTGAAGAGTTGTTCTTTCAAGATGCAAAATTTTTGGGATATCAGCTCTGGCTAGTTTATCCAAAAATAGCTTCGTAAACTGGTCCAAAATCTGTGACAGCCCTACACCCTTAAGGGGTATGCGACTCTGATTTGGACATTTTCATCGGTGAATATACTGAGAAACTAACAGTTCATAGAGAAAAACGACAATGCTAATTGTAGATTATCCTTAAATCTTGCAATAAATAGTACATCCCAAATTATTTTTGAACCATTACACAATAGCTACAGTATCGTAAGCAAGGTGACATTTTCAAAACTTCAAAATCTATCTCCTCCCAGAAGGTATATCAATTGAGCTCAAATTTTCATCAGATCAACGTAACGGAAGTATATAAAATTTTTCATCGACGCGCTTTTTTGATCGGCAACTGAACAATTCAGACGCCAAAATAACCGACGATTTTTTAAAAATTTCAGACTTCAAAATCTATCTCCTGCCCGAGGATATGTTGCAAAATAAGCCAAATTTTTATGCAGTATTCCTCAGAAAATTTGAAGAGATGATCGAGGCTTTTTTGCAATTTCGAGCCTAAGAACTCGAAATATGATTTTTTGGTCATTTTCCGAAAAAAAAGTGCTTCGATTTTTCGAAAGTAGGCTCAAAAGAAAGCCAGTGACACACTGATGAGAAGTTGGCTTACGCCAGTCGATATTTTGAAGTGTTAGTGGTCAAATGGCGAAAACGTTATTTTTAACTCCATCTTTTTAAAATACTTAGAAAAAATTGCGAAATTTCCGAAATTTTTTTTTGATGATGGGTTCTTAGTACACTATTATCACCCCGTATCATTTCAGCATGTTTCATGCCTCTGAGGCCTTTATTTAATCAGAGTCGCATACCCTTTAAGGTACATTTTGTTTAGGTGCCCTCCCTTCTAGAGCAAAAACGTAGTAGGTATCAAGAAACGGTTTTCTGCATCGTATAGCCAGTCAAACTTTAACGATGAAATTTTTTTTGATTTTCAGGGTCTAACCGTTTTATTCAGTATCAGGGTGGAACCGGTAGACCCTGACAATCGAAAAAAATGTCAATGGTTAAAGTTTGGATGGCTATACGATGCAGAAAACTGTTTCTTGAAACCTACTAAAGTAATTACTAATTCAGTATACCATATATCGATCACGGGGCCATATTAGCTACTTTTCAGCCCAACATTTTTATATGATTCGGCTTTTGAAAACAAATCATCCGATTAGGTTCTAAGATAGCTGAAACTGGGCAGAAATATTTAGTGAATAATCGAATAACACAATTGGTCGAATCGGAATTGGTTTTTTTGAGATTACTGAAATTGTTTAATTATCAGTTTTTGTTAGAAAATGGAAACAATGGTCTGATTCGAACCATTTTTCTAATTTTGATTTTTCTTCTGAATAGTTGTGCTCAGTTTTGAGCTCTCTAAAGACTTAATCGGATGAGTCGTTTTCAAAACGCCGAATTAAAAAAAAATTTGGCTAAAAAAGTAGCTAATATCTGCCAGGCGCCCCCGTAATCGATATGTTTTATTTATAGGAAATCTCCGAAATATATTATTTTAATTTGTTTTGTAATCCTCAAAATAATTCTGACTTTTACTGGCGCGGTTTTGTAGAAATCGGTACCACATGGAAGACCTTCCGCGAATCCTTTAAAGTGCAAAAACGCCATGAATGTATGTCATATACAATATGCACTGGGCAAAATGAAAAATAAATTTTCAACATTGATTTAATGTAAAAATGCATAATTTTCTATCGAACAAATCTCAATCTTTAGAATTTGTTTGACCAGTGGCAAGTGCACTGAGTGCATATTCAGGTATTTCCAGAATTTTAAAACTTTACTGTTTTTGATTTTCCTGTTCAGTTTAGGATGATAATATAATTATAAACCGGCATAAAAAAATATATGATTTCAGTTGATTTTTGAAAGAAACGTTGACTTCCCGAGATTCCAAACGGGTGAAAATTATATTCCGGTTGATCAGTATTTTTTTTTACGATTTTATATTTCAAGGAAGAAATACTCTAGTTTCTAACTTTTCGATTATTAAAACAAGTTTGTGATCGAGTAGATGATCTTTTGAATTTAATGCAGCTTGAAAAAGCTTAGTGCAGAATTTTCTGTCTTATTTTTGTCATCCATAACTGGAAATATATTCATAAGCATTTTTGGTATATACTCGGAAATTATTTTTTCTATATAGTCTATAATTATAGTCTATAATTTATAGTTGAGATTCAAAATATATAGACAGCGATAATATTATTCTAAAACAAGCAAAAAAAATTCCTAGTCAGCAAAAAAATTATCAAGATTCTTGATAAAAACTATTTGCTAAATTGGAAACTTTTTGTGCTCGTTAAATGATATCAACCACGTCTATAATTTGTACTCGAATATTTATTTCAGTGGATTATCGTAAGGTCGTTTTTTTTAGGTGGGAGAACATTAAGGGTATCTGTTCTGAGGATAAAAACGACCTAGGGTATTTTTTTTAAGGAACCACCCTAGACGATTACGGGAAATCATAGGCGATATCGAGAACCTGTTTTTGCAATTCAACTGCCAACTAAAAGAACTCAATGGAGAAATTTTATAACGTTGATTGAATATCTGGTTCACCGAATATAACCGGAATATAATTTTTTTGGTAGGTTCGAATCTCGGTGGACCCAATTTTTTTAAAGTCAGCCGGAAAGTTAAATTGAATGTTAATTCATTTTTTATATTACGATTGTATACACATTTACTGCTTGACAGTATTTTTGATGAATTCCAGGAAGAAAAAACAAGTTTCTATTTTTGCTCAAATTTTATACTGAAAATGCCTATATAATAATATCAAGTTACCCGGTGAACCGGTAGTCCCAAAAAACATTCTCCATTGAGCCTTTTTAATCGCAGTTGAATGCGAAAACCGCTCTCGAATATCGCCCTTGGGTAGGGTAGGCCCAGAGTTCGAATCTCAGTCAGCTCATTTTTTGTTTATTTCAATCGAAATGTATGTATTCTTGATACGTTATCGGTTGATTGAGGCCTTCCCTCGGATAGCCTACGACCATGGTAACTAAAACTTACATATCACCAAAGCCTGGAGTATCTACAATTGTTAGATTAGTTGTACTCGCCACTCTTTCTTTTAATCCGATTTGAGTTTTTCGACTTTTAATGTTTTCTTCACACGAATGAACTTGGACCGGGATATTCCTGAAAAGAAAAGATTTTTGCAAATTAGTGGCAGAAGTGAAAGAAATTCAAAACATTTGCTTTAGCTTTTTAGATCAAATTAAGAACTACTTTGCCGATCAAAAGTGGGAGAAATTCCGATAAAATCGCTTTGAAAATGTTAAATCAATTCACTCTGTATAGTCGGAAAGGTTTTTAGGAGCTTACTTTATAGGTCTCGTGCAAAAAAAATGGACCTAATTCTCTTTGATGGTTTAGCCACTAATTTAAAATATTTATGAATGAAAAGATTCGATAGATAAGACATCTTACCATGGTAATTTTTAAATCGTAGGAATTATCAGGTAAAAACGTTATAAAAGTTACCTTTAGGTAGTTTAAGGTAGTTTTTTTATGGGCGACAGATTTGACTGTGTTACCACAGAACGAACCGTATGAGATATACAAAACGTTTTTTTGCATTCAACTGGAACTAAAAAAAGCTCAGGCCAAAATTATTAGATTTTTTTTGCTTCAACCGGTTAACCGGTAATTCTCGGTTTGAAACCGGTTATTTGCGATTTCCCTAAAATAACAGTTTAGTATTACACACAAGTAGTGGCGTCACTCGTCGACTTGACTCAAGGATGAAAAATGTCGAAACTGAGAATGTCGAGTACCCTATCGTGTTCCTGGTTAATTTGGAGCAAAAACTTGCTTATGGACTTTTTGAAATTTTTACTCTCCTGTGTAAATACCCAATAGATGACCGGTCGAACGGCTTAACCAACGGCGAAGCGTCGATGGAAGTTTTTGGTGATAATCAGATTTTCAATAGATAAGCTGAGCTAACGCATGAGCCTTATCTATTGAAAATCTGATCGTGCAAAACATTCATCGAGCAGCTTCCCGGTTCCCAAGGGAGATGATGACTCGATTGTCAAAAAATGAATCGATTTTGTGCATTAGGTGAATTTCGTCGTATGATTTTTTGGTTGGATTTGTGTGTTAGCAAGAAATGACTGTGAATATTTTCTTCCCTTTTGTTTTGACGTGCATATCATGCTATTCCCGGGCATTCGAGAATGTGGATTTCGGAACAATTTAAAAAAAAATTCGAAAAATTTCGAAAATTTTTAAATTATTTTTTTTCGAATTCTTCGGAAAAACATAAAGAGGAATGAGTATCCTCGGATTTTCCAGATACCCTTTATTCGGTCTTATTTGGCCTCGACCGGTGACGCCCACCTACACCAGTACCTGCAGAAGATGTTATATCGTTCAAATTTCAATGGAAAATTCTAAACATCAACAATTTAATATTGGCATACAACAACTTCCGGTTTTAGGGATAATTAAACTCTATCATCAAAGAATTAAATTTTATCCTTATGAAAAATCTTAAGAAAACTTAATTTTTGGAATTTTATTTTTTAGCCATTAGTCTTATAATTTCTTCTAAATTCATTTCATACCCATATTGGTACATTTGAAAATATCGAATTTTAAATTTTTGAAAAAAATCTGGAAAAAATTTCAAAAAATGAAAAAAAATTTGGCCTGAGCTTTTTTAGTTTCCAGTTGAATGCGAAAAACTTTTTTTTTTGATATCTCATACGGTTCGTCTGTGGTGACTCAGTCAAATCGTCGCACATAAAAAACTACCTTACGATAATTACTATTTTTATAAAGATTTTCACATAACTACTGAAGGAATATGGCCCAATTTATATGGGGATACCAAAAAATACCACCATTTTTTATTCAAACTGTATTTTCAGGAAGAAAACTTTTAGGTATTTGCCTAATCTTTAAGAATATCTTTTAAGGGGGTCATAAGGGTAGCCGTACAACGGCCAAAACGTTTCAACGTGCCAAGGTTGTACAACGGCTAAAATTGTTGTACGGCCTACCCGGCCATAAGTCCTGCAGATTGGTACATTTTTTCAGAGCGATAAATGAAAAGAAAAAAATGTGAAAATTTATTTTTTTATTTTTATCTTTAATAAAAGTGTCCATTCTTGCAACGATTTATATTTGTAATTCTTAAACATTACTGACTATCTGTAAAAAACTAAAAACCACTTTTCAGTTGGAACTCCATTTCCAACTTAACCCGACCATAGAATTTTTTTGAAGACGATTTAATAAATTCAGACATTGTCGGGTGTAATGCCGCTAAAAAGTCTTGTTTTTATGATGCTAATTAAAAAATTCTTGATATGAAAAGTTTTTTTCCCATGAAAAATGGTCAAAAATGGCAAAAAGTAGAGAAAAACACTTTTTTTGAGATAAAAAATTGACCTTCAATTGCGTTTTGATATTAAAAAATGTTTTTACTATCTAAAAAATGGCGACTATTACAACCCACAATTTTATTTGAAATTTTGACCAGCATAAAATTTTTAAATATTTAGTGCCAAATGGCACTTATCGAGTGTACAGCCGAGTGTTAAAAATTTCATCGTAGTTTAGAAATGAAAAATCGCGCGACCAACTCATTAGTTGACAAACGGATATTTAAGGGTATGGTGGTTCCTACATTTTCTGCAGTTATTAATGTCATAAAAATGAACCAAATCAATCGTTTGTGTTTTAAAATCACAAAACAACCAAAATAAAGAACAAAAAAAGTTCGAAATTTTTGCGTTTTTTCGATTTTTTCCAAGTATTTTTCTCAAAGTTATGTTCAAAAATAACGTTTGTGTCAATTTGACCACTAAAACTTCGAAATATCGGTTGACGTAAGCCAACTTTCTTTTCAGTGTTTCCCCAGCTTTCTTTGAGCCTACTTTCGAAAAAATCGAAGCACATTTTTTCGGAAATGTTTCACGTGACCTTGAAAAATTCATATTTTGAGTTTGGGGTCGAAATTGCAAAAAAACGCCACTGTAAAGTTTCTATTTGTTCTGAACTAGCTTTTGCAAAATTTTGAGCTAGTTTGCAAATTTAACCTGGGAGGAGTAGGATTTTTCTAGACGTAATGTCCAAAAAACGGTGGTTTTTTGCATGTTCAGAAAAAATATAGCACTTATCGACAAAAACGCCACTGTAAGTTTTGTATACTAATTATACAGGTATGTTAAAATTTAGGTTTATTTCAAAATATAACCTCAGAGGAAGTAAGGAATTTCGGTTTTGGCTTAGGTCTCTTGTTTAGCTAATGTTTATGGGAGTGATTCATGCAAAAAAGTTTTGAACACATGTGTTACGCAAGATGAAGGCTAGTTCTACAAATTGGCTAATCTGGAATTATATCTTCGAGGCCCTGTTCGGCTATATTTAATCGAGAAAATGTCAAATTAGGAACCACCATACCCTTAATAGATACATACTACAGTGTGTATTTAAACGGACAGGGGTTTAAGAGTGATTTGGATTAAAAAAGTCCTACAAGCGTGCGTTTAAACGGGCATTTGGACCATTCAAATTATCAGTTAAAACGTGGCAGACAGTTTGCATCCCAAAACTGCATTTTGAATGCACGCTAGTAGGACTTTTTGACCCAAATCCAATCTTAAAACCTGTCCGTTTAAATACACTATACAGTATAGTCTATACTGTATGTAACAATTAAATAATTGATTCTAACTGATTTTTTATTGATAATTTGAAAAACCACAAATTAAAATTTTGGACATGATTTGCGAAAAATTTCATAATATTTCCATAAAATTCGACAGAAGATGAAAAATAAAAGATTTTATGATTTTCAAACGGCTGTCCAGAAAATATGTAGGCGTTTTTGAAAAAAGATAAAGTAAGCCATTTTTTCGTTTTTTGTCACAGATTGAAATATAAAAAACAGAAAAAATTTTTGCCGGAAAATTTTCATATTTCTTTGATTTTTTCAAATTTTTACTATTTCAAAATGAAAACTCGAAACTCAAATCTTTCCTAAAATGAATAAAAATAATTTTATCCAAGCTGAAACATATTTATATCGGTTCAGCTAACTATAATAAGCATAAAAACATATACTGACTTATTATTTTCGTAAAGTATAAAGCCGTTATTGATTGAATTCTGAGTGCAAATTGAAATTTTTTAAATTGTTTAAATTATTCAAATTAGGTGGATGGACAACTCGCAGTCAAATGGTTTGACTGCCAGATTTCTTGAAAAGTATTGTTTTTTCTGAGACGGAGTGAATCTATGATAGATAAAATTTAATCATGTTTTTCAGTCGATACTTTTTTGTGTTTAATTCCTGGATCATTTTTACTTTTTAATTCTGATAGGCAATCGATATTTTGAAGTAAAAATAACTTCGCAGACTAATACATCATTGAGCGTTTTCAAGGGAACTTGACGATTTTGTCTTGATAATTATATTTCGTTCTTTCAAGTCGGTTTGACGTTGTATCAACAAACTCAACTCTATTTTTCCATGATACAGTACTCCCTTAATCAAGGCTTGTAAAAGGGAAAGATCCTACGTTTTTGCCAAGAATTTCTCTTCCCCTTTTCTTGACTTCCCTTTTACAAGCCTGCCCTTATGGTTGACACGCTAATTATTGGCGATTGTTTGTTCCTATATTTCTAAACTTTGATTTCAGGTCGAAAAATGTTTTGTGTCTCAATTCAGAAGGATTATAAAAAAAAATATTTAGAGAATAAAAAAAAGTTTACAAATTTTTGGTGAATCATATTTCTGAAACAATTTTCAGCGAACAAATAGCACAAAAATACATTAAATGTATATTTAGACGATAATAAACACTGAGGTTGTCTATTTTATATGAAATAGTTATTTTCCTTTGGCTCAGACTTATTGAGTGTAAATTCGGCTTTGATATTCTGCTTCGCTTTTTTGACGCTTCGGACTCATCAGTGATGAGTCATCACAGTGGATGGATGAAATTTCACATGTGAAATTTTCGTGGTCAAAAAATTTTTCGTCCTCCATTTTTAGATAATTATGAAATAATAATAAACTATTAATCATATCTTGATAATCAAGAGACATCAGGTCGTATACAGTAGAAAACTTTTGTGACTGCAAGATTTTCGAAAAACTCGCAGTCAAAAAACAACAAAATAGAAAAACAATTTTTTTGACTGCCAGTTTTCTCGAAAAGTTTGACTGTGAGTTTATCCGCTATACAGCTAAACTCGCTGTCAAAATTTGTTGTTATTGACTGCGAGTTGACCCCTTACCCTAAATTTTTAATTTTGCTTCATTTTATCTAGAATATGCAGAAAACCACTGTTTTTGGGCAAGTATCCGTTGGAAAAACTATCTCCAGCTAGGATCACTTTCAAATTCATCCTTTTTTCAAGCTAGCTTTAGACAAATACGAACAATAAATTTGGTCATTTTTTTGTATTTCGATCTTAAACTCGAAATACGATTTTTTTAAGAACCCACGAAAACAATTTCGAAAAAAAGAGCTTCGATTTCTCTGTAAGTAGGCTGAAAAGAAAGCTACTGAAACACTGATCCGATAATTGACTTACGTCAATGTGATATTTTGAAGTTTTAGTGGTTAAATCAAAGCAAACGTAATTTTACAGGTCATTTTGAAAAAAATGCTTAGGAAAAAATCGAAAAAAAGATAAAATTTCGAAAGAATTTTTTTGATGATCTGGTCAGTATTGCACTTTGGTATCACCTCGGTTCATTTTGAAGCATTTATTTTTATTCGTTTATAAGTGAAGTTTGAACGCCTACGCAATTTGTAGACGGCCAACATTGTAGAATGTGTTCTGCGTATACGAGTGAGTCTTTTTTTGTATCAAATCACTAGCGCCGCGGCGGATGAGTCATCAATCTGGAACTCATTCCACAATTTACAGTGTAGCAAAATATAGGGGATAAAAAGTGAGGGCACGTTAATCCGCCAAAAAAAATAATTTTGAATCGGAATTCATTCGGTATTTGAAAATTACTTATCTGATTTACTTTCTAGATAGCTCAAACTGAGCACAAATATCTAGTGAATAATAACATCAAAAATAATTGGTCCGAATCGAATTATTTTTTTTTTCTGAGATAATTGAAATTATTTAATTATAATTCAATAATTTCAGTTAACTCAGAAAAAATTAAGAAATAATTCGATTCGGACCGATTGTTTTTTAATGTTATTATTCACTTGATATTTGTGTTCAGTTTGAACCATCTAGAAACCAAATCAGATGAGTCATTTTGAAATGCCGAATGAATTCCAGTTCAAAATTAAATTTTTTGGCGGATTAACGTGCCCTCATAAAAAGTTGACCAAAAAAATTATCTATGAAATTGGTATACCTCCATTTATATTGCCCCTAAGGCCCCATGAAACCAGAGATCAGTACCCTCTTAAGTTAAGAGGGTAAGTTAAGAGTCTTAACGGAGGTACTCAACGGTTTTTGATATTTAAAATCAGGGCTCAGAAAAAAAAGTACAAGTTTTTGAAATTCTTAAATGACTGATAGGCAGATCAATTCTTCTGCTCTCGACTTTAAAAGATAATTATTTTTATTTTGAACACCATAGCACCAGATGGACGTGGAGTTTTAGAACCTTTATTTTTTCTTCAATCTCTGTTTTCTCAAAAACGGTGCGATGGAAATGAATCAGATTTTCATATGATATGACTCATATCAATCACGGGGGCTCCTGGTCTTTTTTTACTAGATTTTATTTTTTAAGCTTCACTTACGTTTCTCCCAGATCCATGAAAGAGATCGTTTTAAGATTTGAAACTCAATTTTGATCAAACCGCAGATCATCCAATTTACTTCCTAAAAAAAAATCAAGTTTTCATATTTGTCCTTTCATTTTTGCTCTCTAGCGCGCTCCTTCGCTTAGTCACTTTGAAACATTTTATAAGTGTCATTCTCTCTCCGACTTTTTCCTAAAACCAATTTACTCAATAGGCTCAACGCAAAAAAATAGTCCAGCACATATGCTTACACTTTGGCTCTCTGAGCCGGCGTCTTTAGGTCACTTGGGACATTTTTAAGTGCATTTTTCATGGACTTCCCTCGATACCAAATTACTCTTTATTGCCAACAATAAAAAAATAGCTAGCTAAAATGCTTTGCATTTGCTTCTCTACCGTGGGTCACTTCGGACATTTTCAATCGTGTCATTTTAGATATTCCCAGATACAAATAACCATAAATTTGGGCTATGCTTTGAATTGGTCTGCGTTGGTACCCTTACCACTATTATTGCCAGAAAGAGAATTAAATTTCTGCGTGCGGTTGCCCGATTAAAATTTTGAAATTTTGTGACGCTTAAATCGGATTAGTCAGGATTCGAAAGATTTTTTTTCGAAAATCAATTCTTTCAAAAGTTGCATCCAATTAGGCCAAAAATTCGGGTCGTAGACTATATGGACACCTGGAGTTCGAATCTGACTACCAGAATTTAATTCGATGCGCGGCATATTGAGTCATGATCACTCCAGGCCGTCCGATTTATTATAATCCATGGGTTGCCTATTCTTCCTATGATCTCCAAATTGACACGAAATGACTAACATTTGTTATCTAAGTGAATTCTGTTATCAGAGTCAAACTCCCCGGTGTCGAATTAACCCTTGGTCCACGTTTTTTATAAATTTACCACGTTTGTACAAAACTATATAGATTTTTAATCTGGACGTCAAAAAAGTGATTTCTAAAATGGTCTCATTAGGACGTCATCGGTTCAAATCCGATTTCAGATCAAACTTCCTCGTGCCAATATTATGTCTATATTGTTTTTTTTTCGAGATATATAATACTATTTCATTAAAAATATTAATTTTTTTGACTAGTTTCGGTTTATTTACATTCATCAGAATGCACAGAAATATAAAAACACAGTTTACTCTGCGAAAAGTTTTTGTTAAACTGTTTTTTTATCATTTCTGTGCTTCTGATGATGGTTAATTAAACCAAACTTAGTCAAAAATTATATATTTTGAAAATAGTAATATTGTTCTTCCATACCAAATTGGGCCAGATTGGATCAAACGTTAGAAGATTTATTTACGAAAATACTCGAAATCCTGCTATAATTTGCTTAACCGTCAAGAAATTTCAAAATTTCCAATCGGGGGCAAACCACGCAGATTTTATTTTCTTTCTTGCCAATATAGTCTTACGAAGTTTTAAAATACGAGGAAGGCGTTCATATAAAAAACCACCTTATCTTATACTTTCATTTTTCATATTTGTCAATTCGATAAAAAATTTAAATTCTCATTCTTTAGTAATGAAAATTGGACCTGCTTTGCAAATATAGGGTTAAAGATTTAAAATTCGGATTTTTAATTTAGTGGACATAAATTGTCGGCCCCAAATATTCAACATCAAATATAAAATTCATCAAATAAAAACACTTTTCCTAATCCGATAATGCTTAATTCTACCGACTCGAAACTGTTATTTATAAGAAATGTACTTCATTTTTGCAACCTATTTTTTCTCGGGGGTGTTTCTTATTATAGATTTGTGGGCTTAATTTAATTCCTAGAATTATTACGACGGAGGTCCGCCGTTTTGTACGCAAAGCAGGACGAAGCGTGGGAGTATTACTGTATACGGTTTGGGGGTAGCATACAACGGCCGATTCAGGACAACGGCTGGTTTGTGTAAAACGGCCGATTTTGTACAACGGTCGAAATCCGGGCAACCGGTCGAAAAAACAAGGGACAGCGTCCCACAAAAGCATGAAATTCGGCCGATTCCGGCCAACGTCCGAAAAAAAGAGGGGACATCGGCCCTGATGGACGACCAAAATCGGCCAGTAGTCCGGGAATCGGCCGTTGTATGATACCCCGATTATATGATATAATTTTATCTGTATCAAAAAAATCTGAAAAAAGGGTTTTTTTATCATCAATTTAAAGGTTACACCTTAAATCCGAAAAAAAATTGAACGATGTTACCTCGAGGAAAACATCGTTAAAATTCGAATAATTTGGCGAATTTTCCAGACGACCCCCAAAACACACAGGGGCGGCGGCCCGTGAGCTTATTTATTTTTCTCCAATCGAAATTTGTTCTCTTTAATAATCACCTCAGATTTGTAGTGGCAATTTTTAAAAGCGACCTACTCATTACTCCACTTGTTTAAGCCAAAACATCTATTCTCTGATCTTCCAGAAATAGATTGTCGTAGGGAGATATTTTTAACCATGTTTTTTTGGCTTAACTTTGATAAAACCGCTCAAATATGAAAAAATGGCAACTTCGGATCTCCTCGGCAATTCATTTTTTTTGACGCGAATTAATGCCACAGCCTTCAAATTTAGAGAGCGAAAAAAATTGAGCCTAAGTGTTAGGTAGAGAAAAATATGATCATTAAAATCTCAGGCGAGTATTTCAAATAAATGATAAAAACTTTTATGATCGTTTGAATTCATTATCAAGTCAATAATACGTTTTGTTAAATCAGAAGTTCTTACTGTGCAAATTCAATAGTTTTAACATTTTGTATAAAAAATATTGGGCAAGCTTAAGAGCTGATTTTTACTGCATCGCTAAATGAACACCATTTTTCATTAAAATGTCACACTAATTTTAAAATTGGACTTAAAAAGTAGCTCTAGGCCTTGCCCCTCACTATTTTCGCACAAAATGTTTAAAAATACAGATTTTTGAACTACAAAAAGATTTTTAGCTTGAAAATGACTTGTCGAAACGTTGAATTCAACAAAATGTTGAATAATATAATATATGGTTTTTTATCAAATTATTGTTTTTTATGGACGTTTTTTCGTTGTAATCAACTTTGCTTTTAAGGTTTGCAAATTCTCCCAAATCAACTTTATCGAAAGCATCTGTTAAAGATGGTTTCGAATTCAGTCTCATGGTGTTGGGAAGAATCAGGCCTTGGAAAATCAACACCTTATCAATTCCCTTTTCTTAACAGATATTTATTTGCGACGGTAAGCAAACGTCTAAAAACGATCTTATAACATTAATTGTCAGATTGATTTTCAAATATTTCCATTAAGATATGACTCATATCATGTGAGTCATATCTTGGTGGAAAATATTTTTTCTACGAAAATGCTTCCATGGAAAAACTAGCCTGTATTAAGGGGTGCCATAAACCCCTGCAGACTGGAGTCATTATACTTTACGAAAAATAATAAGTCAGTATATGTTTTTATGCTTATTATATTAGCTGAACCGATATAAATATGTTTTTCAGCTTGGATAAAATTATTTTTATTCATTTTAGGAAAGATTGGAGTTTCGAAGTTTTCATTTTTTGAAATTAGTAAAAATTGAAAAAAAAAATCAAAGAAATTATGAAAATTTTCCGGCAAAAATTTTTTTCTGTTTTTTATATTTCAATCTGCTGACAAAAAACGAAAAAATGGCTACTTTATCTTTTTTCAAAAAACGCCTACATATTTTCTGACACGCCGTTTTGAAAAATCATTAAAATCTTTTATTTTTCATCTTCTGTCGAATTATGGGAATATTATGAAAATTTTCGCAAATCATTGTCCAAAATTTTAATTTGTTGGCTTTTTCAAAATTATCAATAAAAAATCAGTGGGTAGAATCAATTATTTAATTGTTACTACAGTATAGACTATACTGTATAGTGTATTTTAAACGGACAGGTTTTAAGATTGGATTTGGGTCAAAAAGTTCCTACTAGCGTGCATTCAAAATTGCAGTTTTGGGATGCAACTGTCTTCCACGTTTTAACTGGATAATTTGAATGGTCCAAATGCCCGTTTTAAACGCACGCTTGTAAGGACTTTTTTTAATCCAATCACTCTTAAACCCCTTGTCCGTTTAAAATACACACTGTATATGTATCTATTAAGGGTATGGTGGCATTCCTAATTTGACATTTTCTCGATTAATATAGCCGAACAGGGCCTCGAAAGATATAATTCAGCAGATTTCGCCAATTGTAGAACTAGGCCTTCATCTTGCCGTAACACATGTGTTCAAAACTTTTTTGCATGAATCACTCCCATAAACATTAGCTAAACAAGGAGACCTAAGCCAAAAACCGAAATTCCTTACTTCTCTTTGAGGTTATATTTTTGAAATAAACCTTAAATTTTAACATACCTGTATAATTAGATACAAAACTTACAGTGGCGTTTTTGTCGAATAAGTGCTATATTTTTTTCTGAACATGCAAAAAACCACCGTTTTTTGGACATTACGTCTAGAAAAATCCTACTGCCTCCCAGGTAAATTTGCAAACTAGCTCAAAATTTTGCAAAAGCTAGTTCAGAACAAATAGAAACTTTACAGTGGCGTTTTTTTGTATTTCGATCTTAAACTCAAATATGATTTTTTTAAGCACGAAAACAATTTCGAAAAAAAGGCTTCGATTTCTTCTGAAGTAGGCTAAAGAAAGCTGAAACACTGAAAAGAAATGGCTTACGTCAATCGATATTTGAAGTTTTAGTGGGTCAAATTACACAAACGATATTTTAACAGTATTTGAAAAAATCTTGGAAAAATCGAAAAAAGAAAAATTTCGAATTTTTTTGTTCTTTATTTGCGTTGTTTTGTGATTTTAAAACACAAACGATTGGATTTGGTTCATTTTTATGAACATTAATAACTGCAGAAAAATGTAGGAACCACCATACCCTAAATATCCGTTTGTCAACTAATGAGTTGTCGCGCGATTTTTCATTTTCTAAACTAGCGATGAATTTTTAACACTCGGCCTGTACACTCGATATAAGTGCCATGTTGGCCACTAAATATTTAAAAATTTTATGCTGGTCAAAAATTTCAAATAAAATTTGTGGGTGTATTAGTCGCCATTTCTTTAGATAGTAAAAACTTTGTTAATGTACAAACGCAATTGAAGGTCAGATTTTATCTCAAAAAAATGTGTTTTTCTCTACTTTTTGCCATTTTTTGACCCATTTTCATGTGTGATAGTAAATAACTTTTCATATCAGATTTTTTTAATTAGCATTCATTAAAACAAGGACTTTTTAGCGCATTTACACCCGACAATGTCTGAATTTACTTCAATGATCGTCTTCAAAAAAAATTCTATGTCGGGTTAAGTTGGAAATGGAGTTCCAATTGAAGAAGTGGTTTTTATTAGTATTTTTACAGGATAGTCGAGTAATGTTTAAGAAATTACAAATATAAACGTTTGCAAGAATGGACACTTATATTAAAGAATATAAAAAAATAAATTTTCACATTTTTTTCTTTTCATTTACGCTCTGAAAAAATGTACACATTCTGCAGGACTTATGGCAGGGTTAGTGCCGTACAACAATTTTAGCCTTTTGTCTTACAACCTTGGCCGTTGTAACGTTTTGGCCGTGTACGGCCTAACCCCTTCATGGGCACCCCCTTTAAAAGATATTCTTAAAATTAGGCAAACTCCTAAAGTCTTTCTCCTGAAAATACAGTTTGTAATAAAAAATGGTGGTATTTTATTGGTATCCCCATATAATTGGCCATATTCCTTCAGTAGTTATATGTGAAATCTTTAATAAAAATAGTATTAATTATCGTTAAGGTAGTTTTTTAGTGCGACAGATTTGACTGAGATCACCACAGACGAAACCGTAATGGGATATCAAAAAAATATTTTCGCATTCAACTGGAAATAAAAAAGCTCCAGGCCAATTTTGTGTTTCAGTTGTTTTTGAAAATTTTTTTCCAGATTTTTTTTCAAAAATTTCAAAATCATATTTTCAAATGACCCATATGGGTATGAAATGAATTCTAGAGAAATTATAAGGACTAGATTGGCTAAAAGGAATAAAGAGTGTCCAAAAATTAAGTTTTCTTAAATTTTTCATAAGGATAAAATTTAATTTCTTTGATGATAGAGTTATAATTATCCCTAAAACCGGAAGTTGTTTGTATGCCAAACTATTTAAATTGTTCGTGTTTAGATTTCCATTGAAATTTGAACGATATCACATCTTCTGCAGGTACTGTGGTAGGGGCGTCACCGGTCGAGGCCAAATAGAGAATAAAGGGATTCTGGAAAAATCCGATGGATACCATTCCTCTTTATTATTTTCCGAAGAATTCGAAAAAAAATAATTTTTAAAAATTTTCGAAATTTTTCGAATTTTTTTTTTAAATTTGTTCGAAATCCGACATCAATGCCCGCGAATAGCATTTGATATGCACGTCAAAACAAAAGGAGAAGAAAATTTTTAAGTATTTTTTTGCTAAAAAAAAATCCAACAAAACAAATTTGACGAAATTTTTTCATTAATGAGGAAAATTTTCATTTTTGACAATGAGTCATCATCTCCCTTGGAACCGGAAGTGCTCGATGAATTTTTGTGACTATCAGATTTTTCAATAGATAAGGTTCTCAATGGTTAGCTCATGCCTTATCTATTGAAAATCTGATTTAGTCACCAAAAAATTTCATCGAGCACTTCGCGTTTTAAGCCGGTTTCTAGTGACCGGTAATTATTTTGGTCATTTTACGACACCAGGAGAGTAAAAATTTCAAAAAGTCATAAGCAAGTTTTGCTCCAAATTAACCAAGGAACACGATAGGTACTGAAAATTCTCAGTTTCGACATTTTTTCTGAGTTCGAATCGACCGGTGACGCCCTACTTGGTGTGTAATACTAAACTGTTATTTTAAGGGAAATCGCAAAATAACCGGTTTCACAACGAGAATTACGGTTAAACCGGCTTGAAGCAAAAAAAATCTAATAATTTTGGCCTGCAG
>SCLH01001757.1:125940-155900 GCA_004367855.1 Oikopleura vanhoeffeni
TTTTATATGCTCACAAGGGTTAACATAATCATTTCTGTCTCTATTCTCACTAATTCTGACCTTGGCTTTCACATTTTTTTTAATTTAACTGTTTGTTTTCTCATCAAAAGACGAGAAGTCGAGAATTTATGTGAAGAAACCCTTAAGGGAGTGGGTGTCGCAAATGTGAGCCTCTTCCAAGGTCATTTCACGTCAAACTAGCAAGAGTGATATTCCAAAAACATTTGTTACTCACAGAACCAATCTTCGCGGTAATTTTGAACTTAACAGCAATTTGATAAAATCTCACCTACGCCGACACCTACGCTTTTAAAAAGCCTCTTAGAAAGACTCGCAGTTCGTACCTACTCCTTCAATTTTCATCATTTTTATTTTTTTTGTGTGAGGCTCCGGCAAAGCCTTAAAAATCGTGCAAAATTGCTTTTGTTTAAAAATTTTGCTTTCGGCGAACAAAAACGCAAAATTTTTTTGAAATGATCAGTTTGGGAGGCTCAGGCAAAAGCTATCTCCTCCACCAGTTTGAGAGATACAGTTTCGACTTATACTGCATCTGAAAGCACAAGACTTGTTTGACAATAAACTAGAGAGTTTTTTTTGAAATTTTGCTTCGGCGTCTCTTGGGGGCCATGTCAATTTTTCATTTTGAGCCTGAATTTTTGACAAAATTGAGAAACCAGAAAAAATGCTTCAAAATAATTTTTTCCGTAAATTCAAACACTATAAGGATTTTGGTGCAATTTTTAACTCGGTAGCGTAAAAAAAAAACAAATAAGCGCACTTTTAATTAAAATCATAAATAATTCAATAGTTTTTGTTTTCGTTTTTTGGCCGCCAAAAGCAAAATTCCGAGTAAAAGACAATAATGCATTATGTGTGAGGCTTCTTCGGAGCCTGACACAAAAAAATAATAAAAAATGATGAAAATTGAAGGAGAAGGTACGAACTGCGTGTCTTTTTAAGAAGCTCTTTAAAAGCGTAGGTGTCGGCGTAAGTGGGATTGTATCAGATCACTGTTTAGTTGAAAATTACCGCGAATGTTAGTTCTGTTAGTAACAAATGTTTTTGACATATCACCCTTGCTAGTTTGACGGGAAATGACTTTGGAAGAGGCTCAAATTTGCGACACCGACTCCCTTAAGGGTATGGTGGTTCCAAATTTGACATTTTCTTGATAAAATATTAGCCAAACTGAGTGTCNTCGGAAGAGGCTCAAATTTGCGACACCCACTCCCTTAAGGTAACTAAAGTTATATTGATATAATTTTAGGTTAATAATGATAAATGTTGGGAACCAATCCAAGAATATATCGATTCTCAATTTGAACTATTTCTGAATCAAGAATCTCGCGTGACCCGTCCTACTCACATTCCAGATACCAGAGTCCACGTTTGCCTCTATTTTATTGCACCGTCCGGTCATGGACTGAAACCCTTAGATATAGAATTTATGCGACGCCTACACGATAAAGGAATTTTTCGAAAATCATGAATCAGAACTGAAAATCTAAAAATTTTGGTCGTTTTTGCGTAGTAAGTTGATTAATTTTCAGGTCTTACGATTAAATATGATATACTGTAGGATATACTGTATATCCTATTTTTGCTGAAACTGTCCACATTATCATTAAAGGCCCCATTTTTTTTGCATTTGCATCTTATTTAAATAAAGATAAATCGTTAACGCTTTGAAATGGGAGCTCTTGGTCCATTTTTTCTTATTTTAAATTATTTTGTAGATTTTGAGGGTTTTTTCTCGATTAAATTCGTCCTTCTAGGAAAATCTCAAAATAATCAAAAATAAGCCTCCATTTCAAAAAGTTCTCATATCCAAATGCAAAATGAAGGTATTCATCCGTGTTTCGGCCTAAAATTTCTAGAGGTTGAGTAATTGGTTTTCAATTTTGTCTAAATTAAAATGACCACATAAATCTTTCAATTTTTTCCATGAAATTTTAATTTATTTGCAATGCAAATTTTGCATAATAATAAAGACGGTGAAACTTTTAAATTTTCCGGTTTTTAACCGGTTTACAGGGTTGTTGAGAGTTTTCGAAGAAAACGGCGACCGGAATCAACAGACGAGGTTTTGACGCTTTTAATGACTTTATTTTAAAGTTTGTATGTCACACGGTTTAACTGTAAAGTAACTGTTGTAAAAAGCCTTCATTGCCGACGTGTACCTTCTTAAGGGTACTGGTCCTATTTTTATGAGGTATTTGGGGCTGTGAAGAATGGTCCAAATTGATTGGGATGATCGACCAAGTATCTACCGACCAAATATTATCAAAAAATATTTGCGTTGTTTTTTCGATTTTTTTCAAAAATGAAGTTCAAACTAACGTTGCCATTTATTTAACCACTAAAATTGCAAATGTTCACCTGACGTTAACCAACTTTCTGAATCAAAGTGGGCGCTTTTTCTTTTGGATACTACTTCGAAAAAATCGATGCACATTTTTTTCGAAATTTTTCACGTGACCTTCAAAAATTTATATTTGAGTTTGGTGTCGAAATTTGAAAAAAAACGCTTCTAGAGGATTTCTATTTGGTTCTGTGCTAAGTGTTTGATGGAATGTTGAGTGGATTCCAAATATTAACCCAGGAGATAGATTTTGGTGAAAAAAATCCCTAAACAATCGGTAGTTTTCCGCAATTATTCCTAGAAAAACTGAAGTGATTTTTGAAAAAAGAGGCTTCAGAAGGACCTGAAGTTTAATAAGTCATACGGGATATGTTATATTTGAGCTTGCTTTCTAAATGAACCCTGGAAGGAGACTAGATTTTGAAATTTGGTCGAGGGGACACCTTGTACTGGTAACGTGACTGCCCAGAGTGTATCGGAACAAAAAGTCAAGACCAATGTTTTGACAAGATAAAGGGTAAGAATCTACAACAGGCTAAGTCTTAATTGCTCCATAGTTTACCTCGGTTAGGTCTGATTTCTCATCCAGAAAAGTCAATTCCCAGCGACCATACCCCCTTAAGGTGTCGCATTTTGAGCCTTTTCCAAGGCTCATTTCTCGCCAAACTAGCGATAAGTGATATATTCAAAAACATTTCTAACTTACAGACCACAAACCTTCGCGGACATTTACAAACATACAGAAATTTGATGACAATCGAACCTGAACGCACACACACAAACATTTAATAAGCGTTCCCAAGAAACACTTATAAACATATTTTCCTCGTCAATTCTAACATCATTTTTGAGCTTTTTTTTGTGTCAGGTCAGAAAAACAACAAATACAACATCTTCCCAACGAGAATTTTCGAAATTTTGTTGTTTGACGCCAAAAAGAGCGAAAAACAAAATTATTGAGTTGATTTATGATAATTGAAAGGTGCGCTAATTTGTTTTCTTTTGACGCACCGTTGGAGTAAAAATTGCGAACAAAAATTCCTTAAAAGTGTTTGAATTTACGGAAAAAATATTTTGAACGCATTTTAATTGCATTTTTTCAAATTTTTTGTTTCTAGAGATTTTGTCAAAATGAAAAGATGACATGGCCCCCAAAGAGACGCGAATCAAAAATTTAAAATTAACCTCTAATGCATGTGTCAAAACAAGTCTGTGCTTCAAATAAAATAATAAGGTGGTTGTCATATGAGTTAAGGTGAAAATCGGGGTTTTCATGAGCCAAATTTGCCCGGATCAGTAACAAATTGTCGACCAACTAGAAACCTCCTTTATAATATGTGAACTGAAGATCTTGCAGCCCTAAGAAAAGCATTTGAGTGTGACATATGTTGCTCGTCCCAATCAGAAACGAGCTTTTATATGAACTGACGAATATATTTTCTTATAAAATGGTACTCTCCGAGTTTTCAAGGTTTAAACAATGATTTATAGGCTATAACTTAACTCAAATTAACCGGACAGGAACGTGAGCAGACCCCGCGCGACGATTTTTGGAAAATTCCTGAATTTATGGCTTGCATTCCAGTAAAAATGATCTTTAATATGACGGTCGCCTATAGACGGTCTTGATGAAAAAACTGTATTTTTTTACCGCGATTTAGGGGTGTCAATCCAAAAATGTATCTCTACCATCTGGATTTGCGAAATTTACGACATGTCGAAACCTTCATGAAACAAACGGTTTTGTCCCTCATTGGTCCCGGTTTTTCCAAAACTCGTGTTCGATTTCCTAAAATTGATTAATTTTTTGTAAACGATAAATATGAGCCTATATATATCAATGAGGTCACCAGAAGCATAATTTCAAAACAATCAAAAGTGCTTTCCTGACCATGTATGAAGGAAAAAATAGACCCCAAAAAGCCGTATGTTTTTTTCAAACTTCGTAAAAATAATCATCTCGGATAAAACTTCGTTCTTGACCCCTGAATTGATTGGACACCACTCCCTTATATCATATTTGTTAATTCCTTTAAAGTATAACATTATACCTCTGTTGCAAAGCTGTACCCCTTACACCTGATGAATGCAAATTCAAAAAAGAAAATTTAACGGAGAAATATTCAACTTCACAATATTAACATTATGATTCCAGAGCTATTGGACGAAGAAGAACAATCGGTGAGTATAAAAAAAATTACTTTGACTATTATAAAAAAACTTTTTAGTGTTAATAAAAAGTTAGAGCATACGGTTCCCTTTGCTGTGATTGGTTCTAACTGTGTTTACAAATTAAGTGAACGACGAAATCCGGGCTCGAGACAATATCATTGGTGAGTAAATTAACGTTCGGCAAGCTGTGTTTTTAAAATGACTCGAAAGCCCCAAATCATCATTTCCGAAATGCAATCAAACAAGATATCATCAACAGTTTTTGCCCCTCTGCCATGTTCTAGAACGGGAGGACTTTTCAATCCCCGCCGGTCCCGATCATAATGTTTTTCATCCCCGAGTTTAGTATTATTTTTTTCATACCGATGCCCGTCCCAACCGAGGTCGAGAATATCACCGACTTCGACCGGGCACAACGTAAAAACACTCCGAATGCCGATCAAGATCCCGTCCCGGTCCGCCTGAACAATTTTTCACTTTCAATCCCGTCCCGGTTCCCGACTTAGGTGAAAAAAGTGTCGATTCCTATCCACAGGGTCGGGATATTATCCGCATCCTTTCAGATAGCACTGCCCTCTGCACCTTGAACTTCAAAATTCCAAATGAACTAATGAAACCACAGTCTCTGACTTCATGTCTTACCGACGACTGACCGGTCAACCAGTAATCAGCGAAAACACCGGTAAATTTCAGTAATCGAGAACTGACCATAAAAAGTTACCAGAGTAAGCACACCATTAACATTCCAGTTTCTAAATACAAAAAAAAGTTCTTTAACACCACCAGGTGGTTGTCAGAATGTGAAAGAATATGCCAAAAAAATTTATTGTTGCAAAGTTAATTCGATAACCCACATTTGAAAAGGATACTATGATCAGTTCTCGATCAAACTAAAATTTACCGGTGTTCTCGCTTGGTTAACGATAAACCGTCAGTCGATCGGTAGAGACAGAAGTCGAGTACTGGTGTAATCGGACTAATATGACTACTGATAAATTGGGAGGATTATATGAATCGCATGTACCGTTTCGGAGAACATTCGCTACGATTGCGGGTTGCAAACTAAAAAATCCCCGCCTTGTGTTATTCCAAGTCAAACTTCTCCAATAGACTAAGATTTTATACAACCAATTTTACGGTTCGAGAACGACAAATCAGCGGTTAAACTCGTGTGACTAGGAAACAAAAATATCTTCGTGAATTTCGGTCAAGGTGATTATCTTTGTCTGAGCTTAGAGTTATTTAAAAGTTTAAATTGTTTTTCTTTTAAAAACAGCTACCTTATGTATTTTTAGGTAGTTTCCTGAGGACAATTTAAGTCAGTTAACTTTTTTAAAACGTAATTGTTGAGAGAACATGATCCAGATAAAAAAGCTTGGTACTGAAATTCAGAGAGTACTGATTGTCAAAAAACTTTAATCTCATTATGAAACTGATCGAAAAAATTAATTTTAGGGTATTGCCGAAGTGGACAATTGAAGAACATTGCGATGATTTCAAAGTTCTTCGAGATATCTCGTCAGAACACACATGCAGGTAACTATATTTGATTGCATGAAACTTTAATCAAACAACATAAGGTTCGCTTTTTCGGTTGCCCCACCTAGAGGGGTTATCTCAGATACCGTAGCTGGGCTGAAAGAACTAGAACTAGATACCTGACAAAACGGTTTTTTTGCATTTGAAATTGTAACGACGAATTGTAGTGGTAGAAATTTTATTCTTTGTCCTTGATTACGGTATCTATTTAATTTGGTATTTTGAGTCAATTTCAATGACTGATGTTCGTCACGTGAGTCAACCTAGGAAGCAAAAAAATTTTCTAGCCGCATATTTTTCCAAGGTTTCACGTGCCGAAACCATTTGTCGCGTATTTTTGTCTAGTTCTCTCCCTCGAAATCAACAATTGGGCATACCGAAAAAAACGACCTAAGGTAAATTTTTAGTCAACCCCACCCTAGTCATCGGCGATTACGAGAAAACTCATAGGCCGATATCGACGAAAGCTTTTGTTCATTCAACTGCGCAATGCTAAAATTATAGTCTCTCATGTGAGAAATTTTGTTAAGTTTGATTTTGACATCCGGTTGTCACCGGATATAACCGAATTTGTATTTTTTTTTTGGTAGGGTCGAATCGGTGATTGTTTGTTCCTCAATGATTTTTTTTTAAAATCATTCGATTAATTAAATTTTATGTTTGTCATCTTATACCACGATTGCCCTACGTACATTTACTGTGATATTTATATTTTTATGATTTTCTCTGAGAAAAAAACGAGTTTCGAATTTTGTTTTCTCTGAATTTTATAACTGAAAATACCTGAGATAATAAATCTCCCGTTACCGGTGAACCGTAGTCCGAGAAAATTAGACAAAATTGTTCTCCATTAGCTTTTTATTGCAGTTGAATGCAAAAAAACGTTTCGTCGGAATCCACTTTAGGTTTCTCGTTATCCTCATACTTGGGCGTTGAACCTTGAAAAAAACCTACCTTTAGGTACGTTAGGTATTTTTTTTAAGGAACCACCGTCCATCCAGAACGTAATTTTATATTCTTGCTTGGACAACCGTCACCGGTGACCGAAATCTTTATTAAGCATTTTCAGTAATAAAATTTGAAGCAAAAAAATCGAAACTGCGTTTTTTCTTCCTGATTCATTTAAAAATTGTTCAAGCATTAAATTGTGTGATAAATATTCGTAATATAAAAATAACAAAGATAAAAATTGAACATGCCGGTTGAATTTAATGAGAAAAAAAAATTGGCCCCACCAGAGATTCGAACAGATCAAAAAATTATTTCCCGGTTAATATCCGGTGATACGATATCAATCACTTAATAAAATTTCTCTCCATTAGCTTTTTTAGTTGGACAGGTGAACGCAAAAATTCTTCTTCGAATATCACTAAAAATATTCCCGCAATCGTCAGAATAGGGGTGGTTCCTTTAAAAAAACTAACTAGGTAAAAACCAGCTCAAATGGAAGAAATTTTGATTAAGTTGATTGAATATGTCCAGTTCACCGGATATAAACCGAAAATAATTTTTTTGATGGGTTGAATTTTTTCTCAAAAATCAACCGGAAGTTCATTTTTGTTCATTTTGTAATATACGGATTTTTTTTACACATTTAATGCTTGAACAATTTTGGATGAATCCAGGAAAACAACGAGTTGCGATTTCTTGTGCTCAAGAAATTTATACTAGAACATTGCCTATATAAAAGAATATCCGGTTACGTGAACCGTTGTCCAAGAAGAAAGATAAAGAATTCTCCATGAAGCTTTTTAGTTGGCAAAGTTGAATGCGGAAAACCTTCTCGAGTATCGGCCTTGTTTCCCGTTAATTGTCTGGGATAGGGAAGTCCCGTTATAAAAAACTACCTAAGCTTTCAATTCATTTGGAAACTATCTCGTTCAAAAAAAGTTTGGTAAGCGGGAAATACATCGCCGCCTATTTAGCATGTTTTGTTTTTAAACCTTCACGAAAATTTCAAACAAATATACACTGTCTGTGTGGTATTACCAGTTATAATTGGTTCGATTTTGCCGAAAATCGATTGGTGGACAACCTTACTTTATACCGAAAACTAGGGTCGCCCCAGGAATATGGTCATAGTTACTCTTTGAAATTTGCTTATCCTCTATCCGGACAATATGGACAAGAAGGGAAATTTCATTTTGTCCATATGGTTTTTTTTTTTCGAAAATTTGACTGTCTAACAATGAAAGTGGTTGGTGATTTACATTGTTAAGGTTGATTTTTTAGAATGGCTATAGGTTTTAAATACTTGTTTCCCGTTCTCAAATTGCGAGTGTCAAAACCTAGCTGGGTGTCTACAAAAAAAGAGTTACCTGAGGTCGGTTTGCATTTTAGGGTCATAAGATTTTAATTCTTCGTAGCTGGCGAAACCGTGAAAAGGGGAAAAAGACCCAAATTTTATTTTTTGTATTGGATCCAACATCAATCGCCATATTCCGATAACCTCACTCCTAATTCAAATTATTTTGAAGATTTTGAAGCGATATCAAGAAGTTTAATATCTTGGAACCTTCATCGATCTCAAACGCATGAAAACGAGCAGGATTGTGAAAAACTCCTTGAGGAGGGATTTTTCATTTGCAGTCATTGGTCATTTCGACTAAAATCGGGGTAGCCGTTGTAGTACAGCGTTGTTGCATAATCGGTGTCGTGTCCGTAATTCGCCGTTGGTAAGCTACCCCCTAAAATCAACTTTTGCGGTTTTTTTTATGCAAGTTGTTGAAAATTTTTTGTGGCATACAGTATACATATCTTAGCTTAAAATAATTTAGCCCTCTCACAACCAAACGCCGTCGGGGGACGCAAGAATTTTTAAGTCCTCAAAACAAGAATAAAAATATATAAATCCACACACTTTTAATTCACATTGTCAAGAGATTCACAATTTCTATTGTCCGATAACTGGGTTTTAAAAAATTCATACGACCAGCGTTCAAACAGATTATTTTTTCTACTTTTATTGGTGGATTTGCACCTAATTTTATTATAAAAATCTAGCTAAAATATATGTACACATAAAATTTAAATTTTGAGGAGACCAAATATTTAGGAAATTATCTGAGGGCTAGCTTCACTGATATCATTATTTTTCTTCTCGTCCCTATTTTTGGAGAGTTTTATTTTTTTCTCAGGGATTTCCCTATAGGAACTCAAAAAAATAAAAAGCGCTCAAGGAGTAAGCGGTCTCCGAAATTGGCGTTTTGGGTGTGAGGGGAATTTCAATGTTTTTGGGGGCCAATTTAATAGCTCATGGGTTACGTTTAATTAATGTGTAATTTATATGTGATAGCTAGAAAATGTATAGATCTCCGATTGAAGTACGCTAGACTAAACCTCTATTTTTCTTTTGCCATTTATCGATAGTACATACTTGTGTACTAAACACAGAGAAATAATTTTTAAACCTTCCCAATTACATATACTTCCTTTTAAGAATAATCTTAGGGTCAGAAAATAATGAAAAGTATTCTATCGCCTTATATCTCGAATACGAGCGCTCAAAGTTACGTCCCCGAATGGCGTTTTGGGTGTGAGGAAAGATTTCAATGATTTTTGGGTTGAGGATTTGAAGAATACCATGCAAACCACTGACGATAGTCGGCATCTGGCGATTACGATATTTTCGAAATTTGGGTAAGAATGACAATTCTTTTCAAAAACAAACATAACACTGNNNNATTTGGGGCTTTGAAAATGGTCCAAATTGATTTGGGATGATAACCAAGTGTACTACCGACCAAATTATCAAAAAATTTTCGTGTTTTTTCGATTTTTTTCAAAATAAAGTTCAAAACTAACGTTTGCTTTAATTTAACCACTAAAACTTGCAAATTTCACCTTGACGTTAACCAACTTTCTGATCAGTGCTTTCTTTTGATACTACTTTCGAAAAAATCGATGCACATTTTTTTTCGGAAATTTTGATCACGTGACCTTCAAAAATTTATATATTTGAGTTTGGTGTCGAAATTTGAAAAAAAACGCTTCTAGAGGAGTTTCTATTTGTTCTGTGCTAGTGTTTGCTGGAATTTGAGTGGATTCCAAAATATAACCCAGGAGATAGATTTTTGGTGAAAAAAATCCTAAAAATCGTAGTTTTCCGCAATTTTCTAGAAAAACTCGAAGTGATTTTTGAAAAAAAGGCTTCTAGAGGACCTAAGTTTATAAGTCATACGGGATATGTTATATTTGAGCTGCTTTCTAAATGAACCTGGGAGAGAGATAGATTTGAAATTTGGTCGAGGGACACCTTGTACTGGTAACGTATCCCAGAGTGTATCGGAACAAAAAGTCATTGACCAATGTTTTGACAAGATAAAGGGTAGATCTACAACATGGCTAATCTTAATTGTCCCATAGTTTCTCGGTTAGGTCTGATTTCTCATCCAGAAAAGTCAATTCCAAGCGACCATACCCTTAAGGTGTCGCATTTGAGCCTTTCCAAGGTCATTTCTCGCCAAACTAGCGAAAGTGATATTCCAAAAACATTTGTAACTTACAGAACCAAACCTTCGCGGACATTTACAACATACAGAAATTTGATACAATCGCACCTACGCAAACACACACAAACATTTAATAAGCGCCCCAAGAAACACTTATAAACTCATTTTCTCCGTCAATTTACATCATTTTTGAGCTTTTTTTTGTGTCAGGCTAGAAAAACAACAATACAAACATCTTCTCACGAGATTTTTCGAAATTTTTTGTTTTGACGCCAAAAAGACAAACAAAAATTATTGATTATTTATGATTTTAAATTGAAAGTGCGCTAATTGTTTTCTTTTGACGCTACCGAGTAAAAATTGCGAACAAAAATCCTTAAAAGTGTTTGAATTTACGGAAAAAATTATTTTGAAGCATTTTATCATTTTTCAATTTTTTTGGTTTCTAAAATTTTGTCAAAATGAAAAGATGACATGGCCCCCAAGAGACGCCGAATCAAAATTTGAAAATAAACTCTCTAATGCATTGTCAAACAAGTCTTGTGCTTTCAATAAAAATAATAAGGTGGTTGTCAAGAATTAAGTGAAAATCGGGGTTTTCAATGACCAATTGCCGGAGCAGTACAAATTGTTCGACCAAATATGACCTCCTTTTAATATATGTGAACTGAAATCTTGCATCCTAAAAAGCATTTGAGTGTGACATATGGCTCGTCCAATCAGAAACGAGCTTTCAAAACTGACGGAATTATTTTCTTAAAATGTATCTCTTCCCGGAGTTTTCAAGGTTTAACAATGATTTATAGGCTATAATTATAGCTCAAATTAACCGGACAGAACGTGAGCAGACCCCCACGGACGATTTTTGGAAAATTCCTGAATTTGGCTTTAGCATTCCAGTAAAATGACTTTAATATGACGGCGGCATAGGACGGTCTTGATGACAGAAAACTGTATTTTTACCCTATTTTAGGGGTGTCAATCAAAATGTATCTCTACCCTGGATTTGAAATTTACACATTCGAAACCTACATGAACAAACGGTTTTGTCCTCATTGGTTCTCCGGTTTTCAAAACTCGTGTTCGATTTTCCTAAAATTGATTAATTTTTGTAAAACGATAGATATAGCCTATATATATCATATAGGTCACAAGCAATAATTTCAAAACAATCAAAAAGTGCTTTCCTGACCATGTATGAGGAAAAAAAGACCACCAAAAAGCTCGTATTTTTTCAAACTTTCGTAAAATAATCATCTCGATAAAATTCGTTCTTGACCCCGAATTATTGACGACCACCCCCTTATTCATGATTTTGTTAATTCCTTTAAAGTTAACATTATACCTCTTGTTGCAAAAGCTGATACCCTTACACCTGATGAATGTCAAGAATTCAAAAAAGAAATTTTACGAGAAATTCAACTTCACAATATTAACATTTATGAATTTCCAGACGCTATTGACGAAGAAGAAAATCGGTGAGTATAAGAAAAAATTAACTTTTGATTTATAAAAAAAACTTTTTAGTGTTAATAAAAAGTTAAAGCAACGTGTTCCCTTTGCTGTGATTGGTTCAAACTGTGTTTTACAAATTAATGAACGACGAATCCGGGCTCGACAATATCCATGGGTGAGTAAATTAACGTTCGGCAGCTGTGTTTTAAATGACTAAAGCCCCAAATCATCATTTCTCGAAGCACAAACAAGATATCATCAAACAGTTTTGCCCCTCTGCCAGTGTTCTAAAACGGGAGGACTTTTCAATCCCGCCCGGTCCCGAGTCATAATTTTTTTTCAATCCCGAGTGTTATTATTTTTTTCAATACCGATCCCGTCCCAACCCGAGGTCGAGATATCCCGATTCGGACCCGGGACAACGTAAAAACACTCCGAATGCCGATCAAATCCCGTCCCGGTCCCGACCAAATTTTCAACTTCAATCCCGTCCCGGTCCCGACTTAAGTGAAAAAAGTCGATCCCTACCCAGGTCGGGATATCCCGATCCCGTTTCAGAACACTGCCCTCTGCACCTGACCTAAATTCAAATGACAATGAAACACAGTCTCGACTCTGTCTCTTACCGATCGACTGACCGGTTAACCAGTAATCAGCGAAAACACCGGTAAATTTCAGTTAATCGAGAACTGACCATAAAAAGTTACCCAGGTAAGCACACATAACATTCCAGTTTCTAAATACAAAAAAAGTTCTTTACACCACCAGGTGGTGTCAGATGTGAAAATGAATAATGCCAAAAAAATTGTGTTGCAAAGTTAATTCGATAACCACATTTGAAAGGTATACTATGGTCAGTTCTCGATCAACTAAAATTTACCGGTGTTATCGCTGGTTACTGGATAACCGGTCAGTCGATCGGTAAGAGACAAAGTCGAGACTGTGTATCGACTAATTGACTCTGGAATACAATTGGAATTTTATGAATCGCATGTACCGTTTCGAGAACATTCGCTACGATTGCGGGTTGCACTAAAAAATCCCCGCCTTTGTGTATTCCAAGTCAAACTTTCCATAGACTAAGATTTTATCAAAACCAATTTTACGGGTCGAGAACGACAATCAGCGGTTAATCGGTTGACTAGGGAAGACGCAAAACAATATCTCGTGAATTTCGGTCAGGTGATATCTTGTCTGAGCTTAGAGTTATTCAAAAAGTTAAATTGTTTTCTTTTAAAAAACAGCTACCTTATGTAATTTTTTAGGTAGTTTTCCTGAGGACCATTTAGTCAGTTTAACTTTTTCTAAACGTAATTGTTGGAGAACATGATCAAGATAAAAAAGCTTGGCACTGAAATTCAGAGAGTCTGATTGTCAAAAAACTTTTAATCTCATTATGAAACTGATCGAAAAAATTAATTTTAGGGTATTGCCGAAGTGGACAATGAAGAACATTGCGATTTCAAAGTTCTTCGAGATATGCTCGTCAGAACACACATGCAGGTAACAAATTTTGAATTGCATGAAACTTTAAGCAAAACAATAAGGTCGCTTTTTTTCGGTTGCCCACCCTTTAGGGGTATCTCAGATACCGTATCTGTGCTGAAAGAACTAGACTAGATACCGACAAACGGTTTTTTGCATTTGAATTTTAACCGAATTTGTAGTGGTAGAAATTTTTCTTTTTTTTNTTTCAATGACTGATTTCCGGTCACGTGATCAACATAGGAAGCAAAAAAAATTTTTCTACCGCATATTTTTTTCCAAGGTTACACGTGCAGAAAACCATTTGTCGCTATTTTGTCTAGTTCTCCCAGTCGAAATCACAATTGGGCAACCGAAAAAAAACGACCTAAGGTAATTTTTTTAGGTCAACCCACCCTAGTCATGGCGATTACGAGAAAACCATCTATGGCCTAGGCGATATCGACAAACCTTTTTTTCATTCAACTGCGCAATGCTAAAATTATAGTCTCTCATGTGAGAAATTTTGTTAAGTTTGATTTTGACATCCGGTGTCACCGATATAACCGGAATGTATTTTTTTTTTGGTAGGTCGAATCGGTGATGGCCTCAAGATTTTTTTTTAAATCATTCGGAAATTAAATTTTTATGTTGTCATTCTTATACCACGATTGCCTACGTACATTTATAAGGATAATGTATACTATTTTATGAATTCCTGGAGAAAAAAACGAGTTTCGATTTTTTTTCTTCTAATTTTATAACTGAAAATACCTAGTATAATAAATCTCCCGTTACCGGTGAACCGGTAGTCCGATGAAAAAGACAAAATTTCTCCATTTAGCTTTTTTAGTTGGGAGTTGAATGCAAAAAAACGTTTCTCGATATCACTTATGGTTTTCTCGTAATCGTCATGACTTGGGCGGGTTGACCTTGAAAAAAACTACCTTAGGTACCTAGGTAGTTTTTTTTAAGGAACCACCCCTATCCAAGACGATTACGAGAAAACCATAGGCGATATAGAGAAACGGTTTTGCGCATTCAACTGCCAACTAAAAAAGCTAAATGGAGAATGTTTATATTTCTTCTTGGACAACCGGTTCACCGGTGACCGGAAATCTTTTATATAAGCATTTTCAGTATAAAATTTGAGCAAAAAAATCGAAACTCGTTTTTTCTTCCTGGAATTCATAAAAAATATTGTTCAAGCATTAAATGTGTATAAAATCGTAATATAAAAATGAACAAAGATAAAAATTGAACATGCCGGTTGATTTTAAGAAATTTAGGCCCACCGAGATTCGAACCAATCAAAAAAATTATTTTCCGGTTTATATCCGGTGAACCGGATATTCAATCAACTTAATAAAATTTCTCCATTGAGCTTTTTTAGTTGGCAGTTGAACGCAAAAATTCGTTTCTCGATATCACCTATGATTTTCCCGCAATGATTATTTCCGTCATGAATAGGGGTGGTTCCTTTAAAAAAAACTAACTTAGGTAAAAAAGCTCAATGGAGAAATTTTATTAAGTTGATTGAATATCCAGTTCACCGGAGTAAACCGGAAAATAATTTTTTTGATGGGTTCGAATTTTTTTCTCAAAATCAACCGGGAAGTTCAATTTTTGTTCATTTTTATATTACGATTTTTTACACATTTAATGCTTGAACAATATTTTTGATAAATTCCAGGAAGAAAAAACGAGTTGCGATTTTTTTGCTCAAATTTTATACTGAAAATGCCTATATAAAAGATATCCGGCTACCGGTGAACCGGTTGTCCAAGAAGAAAAATAAAAATTCTCCATTGAGCTTTTTTGGTTGGCAGTTGAATGCGGAAAACCGTTTCTCGATATCGCCTATGGTTTTCCCGTAATGGTCTTGGATAGGGATGGTTCCCTTAAAAAAACTACCTAAGCTTTCAATTATATGGAAACTATCCGTTCAAAAAAAGTTTGGTAAGCGGGAAATACTGCCGCCTATTTTAGCATGTTTGTTTTAAACTTTCACGAAAATTTCAACAAATATATACTGTTGTGTGGTATACCAGTTATATATTGGTCGATTTTGGCCGAAAATCGATTGGTGGACACCTTACTTATACCGTATAACTAGGGTGCGCACCCAGAGAATATGGTCTATAGTTACTCTTTGAATTTTGGCTTATCCTTCTATCCGGACAATATGGACAAGAAGGGACAATTTCATTTTGTCAATATGTTTTTTTTTTCGAAAATTTGACTGTCTAAATGAAAGTGGTTGTGATTTAAATTGTTAAGGTTTGATTTTTTAGAATGGTATTTTAAATGCATTTTAAATATCTGGTCCCGTTCTCAAATGCGAGTGTCAAAACCTCAGCTGGGTGTTCTAAAAAAAAGTTACCTGAGGTCGTTTGCATTTTAGGTCATACGATTTTAATTCTTCGTAGCTGGCGAAACCGTGATGAAAACCCAAATTTTTATTTTTTTATTTGGATCCAACACCACTCGCATATGCGATAAGCCTCACTCCTATTTCAAATTATTTTGAAGCGATTATCAAAGAATTTCTTATCTTGGAACCTTCATCGATCTCAACCATGAAATCTGAGCAGGATTTTGAAAAACTCCTCAAGGGATTTTCATTTTGCATCATTTGGTCATTTCACTAAAATCGGGGTAGCCGTTGTAGTACAGGCCGTTGTGCATAATCGGTCGTTGTCCGTAGTCGGCCGTTGTAAGCTACCCCCTAAAATCAACTTTTTCGGTTTTTTTATGCAAGTTTTAAAAATTTTTGTGGCATACAGTATACATACTTAGCTTAAAATACTTTTAACCCTCTCACATCCAAACGCCATTCGGGGACGCAAGATTTTTTAAGTCCTCAAAACAAGATAAAAATAATAAATCCACAGACTTTTAATTCACATATGTCAAAGAGTTCACAATTCTATTTCGATAACTTGTTTTAAAAATTCCATACGACCAGCCGTTCAACAGATATTTTTTCCTATTTTTATTGGGGATTTTCACCTAATTTTATTATAAAAATTCTAGCGTAAATATGACACATAAAATTAAAATTTTGAGGAGACCAATATTTAGGAAATTATCTGAGGCTACTCACTATATCATTATTTTTTTTCTCTCGTCTCTATTGAGAGTTTTATTTTTTCTCAAGTGATTTCTCTATAAACTCAAAAAAATAAAAAGCGCTCAAAGTAGCGTCCCCGAATGGCGTTTTGGGTGTGAGGGGAATTTCAATGGTTTTGGGGGACCATATTTTTATAGCCAGGGTTACGTTTAATTATGTGTAATTTATATGTGATACTAGAAAATGTATAGATTTCCGATGAAGTACCTGAGGTAGCTTTTNCACCAGGTGGTGTCTGGTGCCGAAACAAATGATGCCAAAAATTTTCTCTTGGAAAGTTACTCCAAATAAGTATGATTTTAGGCCCCTATGATATACCAGCGTCGATATTCAAAAAAGTGCTCTTTACACCACCAGGTGGTGTCGGATGTCAAAATAAATCATGCCAAAAATTTTCTCTTGAAAATTTACTCCAAATAAGTACGATTTTAGGCCCCATGATATTCCAGTGTCGATATTCAAAAAAGTGCTCTTTACGACACCGGGTGGTGTCCGGTGTCAAAACACAAATAGCCAAAAATTTTTTTTTTCGAAAGTCACCCCTTTAAGTATAAAATTATGTTGAGATTATGATTAGTTCTCTCAAAACCGCCAATTACCGGTGTTTTCCGCGGATTACCGGTCAACTGGTCGGGGTCAAAAATCGATAAAATTTCTCTTCGGCTAAAATCTTCTTAGCTATCGGATTCAAAAAACCGTTTCCCGATATCTTTTACCGTTTGGTCTACAGGGGGGTGGTCACTTTAAAAAAAAAGCTACCTGAGACTAAACCTCTATTTTCTTTTGCATTTATCGAGTACATACTGTGTACTACACAGAATAAAAATTTTTAACCTTCCAATTTAAGTATATCCTTAATCTAGGGTCATGAAAAATAATGAATATTCTATCGCCCTTATTATCTCCGCAATAAGCGCTCAAAGTAGCGTCCCCGAATGACGTTTTGGGTGTGAGGAAAATTTCAATGATTTTGGGTGTGAGGATTTAAGAATACCATGCAAACCACCTGAGATAGGTCGGAACTGGCGATTACGATATTTTCGAAATTTTGGGTAAGAATACAATTTTCAAAACAACATAACACTGCAGAGCTGGATTTCCGTTTTTGTCCGAATCCTTTTTTGAGACACCAACAATTTCCGGTGAGAAACGGTTCTGAAGTGTCATGTTGTTTTGAAAAATTTAAGCTGACCCAAAATTTCAAAAATATCGTACGTGCGAGTTCCAAGCATTAAGTGGGTACCCCTTGTGATTGGAGGCGCAGCTAATTGTTTTTAGTAATTTTATTTCCACACTATACCTGGAATGTACTTTTTTATCGTTCTAAAAATATATCGTCTTAGTTTTTGGCTAACTAATCAAAATTTATGTATGTTCATAAATATAGAGTACCGTTTTCGAAAACAAAAAAATAACACAAAAATGAAGTTTTCGATAATAACAGCTTTTTGCAAACTCATCAGCTTTTTAATCATATCGGTTCAAAATTTGTTACCAGAAAATTCAGGGAGGAGTAAGCTCCTGTGTGAGACCCTTTAAATCTGCTTAAAAAACGTACGATTAATAATAATCTAGTTTTTTTCTAAAATCCTTTGCAAAGAATGGCCGTGTTTTGAAATTGACCTCCAAATTCACCGATTAATAAAACAATTTTGGAATCAGGAAAATTACAAGTAGTTAGATATTAGTTTTCTGAGATAAAATATAGTCTCCTAAAAGTGTTTTGGGCAAAAGTCACCACCACAAATTAAGGAGAATATAAATTGACCGATTGGCAATAGCTTTCTCATTTGAGAGAATCTATTATCCTATTTTGGTCACAACTAGCGTTAAAATCGCCCCAATAAACTTGCAGGTTTGAAAGCATCCTAGCTGCCCAAAAAAAATTAGGGAGCTGTATGTCTGTGTTTATATTTAAAAGTAAATTTATTCTAAAAAACGATAAATAACTGAAAAATTGCGGTTTTTGATAGTGTATTGAGAAAGTTATTTTTAATTTTTTGATGATTTAGTGTAAATTTTTAAACCCTCTTCTTACGCTTTTAAATTTTAGGATTTAATCGATGTTACGTCTATTATTCATTATGAGAATTACCGCGCTAAGAAATTATCGAATGTGATGTCCAAAAATCTGACTGGAAAATCACCATTGGCCCAAATGGACGAGGAGAAGAGAGAACATAAATTAAAAATGAAGAAAATGGAAAAAGAAATGGAATCCGTTTTTGAAACAAAAGTAACAGAAAAGAAAAATAAACTCAAACAATCGGAAACAGAGCTTGTGAAAAAACACGATCAGGTTAATACTTTGTTATTTGTTGAATAAATGTGCTAAATTTGAAGTCGAGGACAAAACGGCGAAGTTTACAAAGTTTATTCGTTTTTTCAAAAACCATAATAATGCAGTAGGTATTAATATATTGAATTTTTGCGAAACTACTAAAGTGTAAAAAACCTTTTTACTTAGTTCATTTTGAAAATGAGACGAATATGGACAAAATTTTCGTCAAACTAAAAGCGTTGATGAAAATTAGTGTACGTTTCGGAGTTATTGCTAGCGAAAAAAACGATTCTAAAGCCAAAAATAAATTTTACGCTCTTTGAGTAGTCAGAAAATGAGGTTTTAAAACGATCGATCTCAAGCCTAACCGTGAATTTTTTTTGTGCTTTAGTTTTTACCCGGACGTTGCCCTAACCATAGATCAGGTTTGTAAAAGTGATCATTCCCAACCGGATTTCTTATCCCCATTTTTGCCTATCATTTGCTTAAACCTACGCAAAAAGGGGATCGAAAACCAACGCAAAAAACCATCCCTTTTATAACCTTACCATATATATATACAGAATGTACAATTTTGGGAATTGCATTTTTTATACAAAATATCTCCGAATATAATTATATTTGTAAGGTAGCTTTTTTTAAAGGAACCCACCCTTGTCAGCCTAATAACTCGTAGGCCATAAAAGATATCAACAAACGGTTTTTTGAATTGCCAAAAAAAAGCTAGAGAAGGTTAATTATTTTTGGCCCTAATTCATTTTTAGGTAGCTTTACCTTAAGGTAGCTTTTTTTAAAGGAACATCGGACATTCGGCATCATAGCACCGAAACCATATTAACAAACGGTTCTTTGCACCGTATAGCCGACTAAATTTGTGATGTTGGAAACTTTTTGTTTTTTCTCAAGTCAACCGGTTCACCGGTAATTGATGTTTTAACACGAAAGTTCAGGGGTTTGAATCTCAGTCAGCCCATTTTTTTGGCTACTTTATTGAAATTGTATGTCTTATTGGTTATAATTGGTCTCTATTTGGTAACTGATTAACATAAAGTCAAAGAAAACAATTTTTTATTTATTTATGACAAAAAAANCGTAAAATTCTACATAAATGCCCATATCTGGAAATCCGATCCTAATTAGTTGATTTTTACTCAATATCGATTGATGGACACCCTAATCATATGGTTTCCGCGCGATGATGCCGAATGTCCGATGTTCCTTTAAAAAAAAGATACCTAATGATAAATGGCTTCAAAATTTTGAATTTTTTGAAGTATTTTTGAAAAATAATGAGAATATAGCACCAAACCCAAGGGACAATATATATTTATATTATGCTATAGCAAAATCTAATCTGTGCGTAAAAACGCAAACCACAGTTTTTCCTAAATTTCAACGATAATATTTTTAGCAAAAGAAAAGGTACGAACAAGATCTAGCTGAACTTGAACAACGTCGTCGAGATTTCGAAAGAGAACGAGATGAATGGGAAGAAAAAGTCAAGGCTGATCAGGCTCGGGAAAAACCAAAATTTTTCAAGATTTTCTAGTTTTCTTTCAATTCTTTTATTCTCTTTCCACCACTTAATACCTCCTCAACTACTTTTCTTTCACTTGCTTCCCTTCCTTCTCTCTACTTTTGGCTATTGATTTATCGATTATGAATAATTTTAAAATGACACCCCGATTTTTGTTTGAAAAACCACAAAATTGAAAGTGGAATCTAACATGGTATTTTTCTGCATAAAATGATTTTAAAGGCGGGTGATTTTTTCATAATTTACCAAAAAATAAGCCACTGTAGTATCAACTTCGGCGAAAATCGTATACGTACGTACTATTAGTTAAGGCCATGCGGACAAAGCGGGAAAAACGTACGCATTTTTTAATCCAAAAAATCTTACAAAACCAAAAAATTTGATTTTCAAAAAAATTCCAAAAATATCAAACTACAGTTTCTTACTTTAAAGTGGCTTTATCGTTTTAGGCGGGTCATATTCACCAATAAAAATGTTCATATCATGGTGGAATACCGGTTTTATCGGTAATAGCGGCTTACAGCAAAAAAATATTCGAATTTTCAAAATTCTAGATTTTGTTCTAGATTGTTTTGAAAAAAATAAAGGCCACCATGATATTCCTTGGGTCATAAATGACTTAAGTTGACCCAAGGAATCTCATGGTGGCCTTTATTTTTTTCAAAACAATCTAGAACAAAATCTAGAATTTTGAAAATTCGAATATTTTTTTGCTGTAAGCCGCATAACTTAAGTTATGACTCATAACCGATATTAATGCAGCATAAATTAATTTCCTTTTACTTCCTAACCCGTGTGAGCACAAAGCCTATATATAGGCTCAAGCATACTTAAAATCATCTAAAAAGGGCAAAAAAAATTGTAGAATTGTCTCGTCCAAATACATTTTAATGAATTTTCAATCGATTCCAAAAAATAGTTCATTTTTTTTGCAAATTTTGTTCAAATACTACGGGGGGTTGATTTTTTTCTAATATTTTACTTCTAAAAAAAAACAAATGCGACCTAAGTCAATCAATTAATCAATCATTAAGTCAATCAAAATTTGAAAATTGCCAGTTTTTAGGAAAGGGTTTTGTGCATGCTTGACACTTAAAACAAAAATTAATTGGTATACAGGAACAGATATTTTTTTTCAGTAGTGAAATTTCAAAATTTTCAATTTAAGTATTTCACGAAAAAATTTTAATTATTTAAAAATTAATTTTAGCAATTAAAATTTGTCCACAGAGTTATTTGATTAGTATATCGACCTAGAAATAATATCAGAAGTGCAATTATCTGCTTTTATTGGGAAAAATAACCATTTATTATGAAAAAACGTAATTTTTTCATCAAAATTTAAGACCTATTTAAAAATTAAACTTTTGATTGATTATATAGATACAATCGGAGCAAACGATGACGTAGGCCAGATCCTTGTGCATCGATTCCGAAAGCAAAATAATTTGTGAACACCACTGTGAGCTTGTATCACGTGATATGCTATACCTTGCTCTTATCACTAAATTTTCTAGAACTAAAAATTCTAGAATTTAAAATGTCGGATGCAAAAATATAACTTTTCAACTTCCTTATGCAAAAAAACCTCACAGGGATTAAGGTTAGTTTAAACATTTCTTAAAAATCAACCAGCGAATTGTTATCTAAGGTTGAAAGGACAAAAATTAGCTTTGTCAAAACGGGATTACCAATTCTGCCCGCTCAAGCCAAGGCAAACACCCAAAGTAGTTAAAATCCACTTTCATAAAAAACCATGTATTGCTTGAAAGTATCAGCTTAGATACATCATTAGATTTTGGACCCATAATGGAATTTCTTGAGAAATGAATACTGTCATTTGAAATCCGACGATTAATTTGATAATTTAGCAAAAAAAATCTTACTATTTTTAAATTATAGACGAACTATGGTCTAAAATGCGAGAAATAGCGCTAGTGAGCAAAAAATATAATTCGAATGTTCGCCCGACTTTGACGAATTTTTAAAAAGTAATTGATTACTAAAGTAAAGTGGGACTTTTTTTTTCTAGAAAAATACCAATTTTTTTTTGAAAATCATTTAAAAAAGACCCAGTCGGCTACTGTGGTCTCACCTGTCCTTATAGACAAAAACCACATTAATACCGATGCAACTTTTTTGAAATTGGCCCTAAGTCCTATGGAAATTTGGCGTTTATTTTTAGCTCGTTTGCGCCATTTTCACTCTTTTTGAAGCATTTTTGGTGCAATGTTTTTAAATGGATAAAACGACACGATTTCTCAAGGACGACCAAAATCAGCTTCTCCTTATAGACGCACGACACTTAATTTTTTGTTCCAAAATTTTTTGAAAAGATATTTTACTTCATTTTTAAGCCGGTAGATAAACTTTGGTACGATCTGATTCCTTGAAATATTCTCTGAAGCATGCTAGCCAATTTAAACTGTTCGCGATTACCTTTAACCTTTTAATTCATTATTATCACAATAATTAGCGTTTATTATTCCAAAAATAATTAATTATTAAAATAATATTATTAATTATTTAAATAATTTTAATTTAACCGATTTACAGAAGACACTGACAAAGGATAAGAAAGACAAGAAGACCTTCTTTTCATGAAGCATCCGCGAAAATTCACCAAACTAACCTTAGACTACCAATGAACGCAAATAATTTTTACATTAATTCAAATAAAAAATCACATACAGTGGGTTAACCCTTAAAATTTTTTACCTTTAACAGCTGGATCTTCCTATGATACTCACCATTTTTGTACAAAAAAATTATGGTACAATTAATTTAGGAGTGATTTTAAAGTTTTTGTCGACTGTATTTAAGAAACGGTGAGATTAGAACGCATCCCCTTTTTAAAAGCATGATAAGTAAGATTGATACGCGAGGGGACCCCAGTATTGTACAGCGTGTATTTTATTTTTAAGTTAAAAAGAAAGGTTCTTTTTTAAAAGGCGGTATCTTTGAAAATACAATTATTTTGAGTTTTTTGCTATTTAAAAAATACAAAAAAATAATCCATGCTAAAGATACCTTCAAGCTTTTTTAAGGTCACAACTTACTTGAAAAACTCCAAAAATTAAAAACGCCAGATAAGGTGGAGCATTCTTGCTGGTCGAAAAACTTCAAATTACACTAAGTGCCAGTTATTTAAATTTGATTGGCAAATTCAAAGTTTTCTAATTGATAACACATCTGACGTTGATAAATACAATAAATGAGTTTTTTGGCGAATTATGCGAAAATTTTCGGTTCAAGAACAAAATATGTCTTAAAAAACAAGACTTATTTTCGAAAATTTGGCGATTAACGTTCCCTCTTTTATGAGAACACCAATATGAAGACCCGTCAGAATATGACACAAATTAAGGTCGCTTTTTTTTCGGTTGCTCCACCATGATTTCGACTGGGAGAACTAGACAAGATAGCGACAAATAGTTTTCTGCACGTGAAACCTTGGAAAAAAATATGCGGTAGAAAATTTTTTTGGCTTCCTAGGTTGATCACGTGACCGGAAACCAGTCATCGAAATTGCTCAAAATGACCGAAAAAAACGTTTTTTTGCGAATTACCGGTGAACCGGTAATCATCGGAGAAAAAAAAAATCCTGCATTCCAAATTCGGTTAAGATTAAGATGCAAAAAACCGTTTGTCGCTATCTAGTCTAGTTCTCTCAGAACAGATACCCCTTAGGTGGAGCAACCGAAAAAAAAAGCGACCTAACCATTTTGTCCTTATAGATAAAAACCACATGACTATGCGTTCGCGCTTTTAGGGATTTGAAAGAACCGGGAGGAGAGATGATAAAAAAATGTTATGCGATCAAAATATTATGAAGAAATATTTGCTTGTCCTCTTAGACACATTTGACAGTAGTATATAAAATTTACTCCTCCCCTCCGGTTCTTTCAAATCTCCAGAAGAGGGAACGCAAACAAAGTCATGTGGTTTTGGTCTATAAGGACAATATGGTAAATTTCTGCTTTAGGAAACAAAAATTTCAGACAAAAAATTTGAATTTTTTTTAATTCCAAAATTTTTTTGATGCGAAAGATACCGCCAACTTATTGAGACACCATACAATTTATATTATCAAATTAATTTTACAAATTTACTTTTAATTATTTTCCAACCTTCACTAATTACTGTATATGTCTTTTGTTGTAGGGACGCCATATTTAGAGTATTGATACACGCACCAATAAGCACGAGAAAACCTAACTGATATCTATGGGAAACTTTAGTTATTTAAATATTTTAACTGTTCCATTTCTACTGTTTAAATGTAGCTTCCCAATTTTTCCTTCTGACTGGTCGTTAAATAATTTATAAATTATTTATTTAATAAATTTGCTCATTCTGACCAAAATTTATTAACATACATTTTGTGGTGCAGGTGTCTTTCGAATCGTTTTTTAAATTAGCAGAAATAAACGCCAAAAAATGTCAACTTTTTTTATACGGAATGCTTCTGCTTTCTGAAAATAAAATTTGAATTAATTAAATGAAATGAAAAAAAACGGTGCGAAGGACACCGCCACGTAGTTTGATCAATATGAAAAAAATTGCTGATCTGAAACTGGTAAAAAATTAGACCAATTTCATACCGTACCCTGATCACTTTGACATAAAGGTACGATTTCATGTTAGTACGAAATTACGCAATAAAGTGGAGTAATGGTTAAAAATAAAGCGTATTACTGCAGCAATATGACTTTAAATAGATAACTCGAACGGACAGACTGGGGCTTTTAAAAAATTTTCAGTCAACTTTGAAAAGACAAGATGACGATTTCTTTGACTTTTTTAAGTCATATTGTTGGGAATGCAAAATTTTAGATTTGTGTGTAAAGCCAAAATGGAAGATTGTCAAATTGAATAATTTTTCATTTTGATTTTGGAGTTTTAGATGAGGCAGAATCGGCACATACGATTAAACCGATATTTTGTAGTTTTAATTTTCACTGGATATTGCTCTGAAGAGTCCAAAAAAATTAGGGATTTCAAAACTGAAATTTGACCCAACCGAGTAGGTCATATTATATTGAAAAGTTAAACTACAAAATAACTTGTATATGACAGTCATATACAAGTTATTTTGTAGTTTAACTCAATATAATATGACCTACCCGGTTGGGTCAAATTTCAGTTTTGAAATCCCTAATTTTATTATGACTTATATTATCTTAACAATCAAAAATACAGAAATCATATGATATAAGTTAACTTAAGTTAATAAATATAAATATAATATGGTTTCTGTATTTTTGATCGTTAAGATCGAATGTGCCGATTCCGAATTAGCTGAAACTCTGTTTCACAGACCAAAATATCAGAAGAGATATTTTTTAACGGACTGCATAATACATCGCATTTGAAACTCAACTCTTTCTTATAATTGGAAGAACAAACGCTTTTTACTTTACTGTAGCTCTTGACCATAAGGACAACTTTAAGGACACAAAAGTCAAAATTCTGCCAAAACATACGCACTTTTTCAAATTTTTAAAAGAAAACGTCATCAGAGCCACAAAGCTGAAACGGTCATTTTCTACAAATGGACAAAACGGCTAAATTGAACTTGCCCTTATAGACAAAAACCACAGTATACAGAATACATATTCTCAAATTCGTTTCTCATGAAACACATTCTCTGCAACTTATACCTTTTTACACAAAAGTTCAAAAAATTATTTTTCAAGCTTCCACGCTACAATAGGTGGCATTCACATACAGGATTCCGCTGGGATTGATAAGAAAACCCAACTCTTTAGCCAGTGGAAATTTTTCTTTCAAAATCTTTGTCAATAATGATTGAAATTGTTGATTAAACACCCTGCGGCTTTAGAACCTACATAAATTCCCAGTGAAAACCCTTTTGTATATCTAAAAGTGCGTCTTAAGTCGAAATCATTATCAAAAATAAATTTAATTGTTCAAATATTCCGTTTATGTAAAACAAGAAAATAAATTAAATTGTTTGCATGAGAATTCAACTATGTTTTATTAATTTTCAGGATTTTTAACGGCAATTACGGTTTTTGTAAGAATAAATTAGGGTCGCAACGCGACAGTACTGTGGGTTTTATTCAAGCGGACAAAATAGGCAAAACCTACGCATTTTCAGTAAACCCAAAATAAAGTCAGTTTCAAAGGTTGTTCAATGGGTCACAAAACTGTGAAACCTAAATTTTGACATTTTTAAATATATCTGATGGATAGATCAGATGTCCACCTTAGATACAAACTAACTATATCTACGAGTCTATCTCTAAACGCCAGTTTTAAGATATTTACGAGTCTCATTATCTCAACCTACGCACATTATGTTCGATTTAAAAAGGGTCACAAAAAATCATTGAAAATACATTGTAGATCCACTGGATTAATCGACATGCGATTGGCATGATTCCTATCTAGTTCTTTGCCGCCAGACAACGTCGTCAAACGCTTGGACGATATTTTTGAAATTTTACTTTACATGCAAGAAAATCTCATAAAACCAAAACAAGACTCGATTTAGTTTTGGTTTCATGCAATTTGACGATGTTGTCTTGCGGTAAAGAACTAGATAGTAATCATGCCAATCTCATGTTGATTGAACCAGTGGATCTATTTTAATAATTTTCAGGGACCCTGTTAAAATAGATCATAATATGCGTAGGTTGAGATATTGGGACTCGAAAATATTTTACAACTGGTTTTTAGGGATGGAGGAATTGACAAAGTTAGTTTGTATCCAAGGTAGACATCTGATCTTTCTATAAGATACAGGCTTTGACAGATTTCTGACAAGCAACTTTAAAAAAATAGGAAAGCGATTTTACATGTCACGTTAAAGTCAGTCCCACTAAAGTACATTCAATCATCGCTATTTTTTTGAAAGCACCGCGTTTATTAATTTATTATCAGAAAACCCAATTCCGAATTAAAAGTTCAAATTCAGACATAATTTCCTAATTTTTGTTCAATTTAGCATTGCTTTTTCATGGAAAGTTTCACCGTATATTATGAAAAAATGGAAAAGGAAAAAGCAGATTCGCAAGCAACATATAATATTCAAGAGCATAAAACTTTGAAACGTAAAAATGTGGACAAGTTCAGAGACGCAATCAAGGAAACTCATGCAATATATCAAAGGTTATAACGACTTTTTTATTTTAAACTAGTATACAGTATACTAGTTTAAAATAAAGAAGTATACTGTACTCAAATTTATCACATATCTAGGGTTCGGACCGGCCGAAGTAAAACGATTAAATTGAGCGTTTAGTGTTCAGAAAAGAGGTTTCTAAATTTGCATTTTAGCCTCTATTTGAGCTGTGGTTTCTGTCTATAAAAACAATTTTGGGAAATTATGGCCAAAGCCTACGATTTGTACGTTAAAATTAAGTACGAAAAATTTGCTTAAGGGGGTTGTATAGGCTGGAAAGGCCTTTTCGAAGGCTCATAACTTTTTATTCCTTCATAAACAATTCTATAAACTAGGAATAGTAGTTCAATCTCTGGAACATTTTACTTTATTTTACTCATTTCGGAATGTAACAAGCACAAGGGTGGTGAGCAAGATGTTGCAAGTACTATTTCGAATTTGGCTGTAAATCGACATAAAAGTGCGCGAAATCGACAATTTTGAATATGAAAGTGAGAATTAGAAAATTTAAATGTAACCAAACGATTCCTTGGGTACGGTTATGCTGGAAACGATATTAGCAAACTATTGTGATTTTGAACACAGCAAATCAGACAAAAATTAAACTTTTTCATCAAAATTATTTTTGATCCTAGCACCGTTTCTGTCAAATCAGACATAGTTGCTAATTCGTTTTCAGCAAACCGTACCCAAGGAATCTATTGGTGGCATTTAAATTGTCTAATTCTAACTTTCATATTCAAAATTGTTGATTTCGCGCACTTTTTTGTCGATTCACAGCCAAATTCGAAAAAGTACTTACAACATCTTGCTCACCACCCTTGGGCTTGTTACATTCCGAAAATGACATTGTTTTGAAATAAGGAGAAAAAAATAGGACTTTCAAAAAAATTTGCTCGCGGTTAACTCAATTTACCGGTTGGTCGAACATGCTATGAAAAAAGTCAGAAGTAAAATGTGTTCCAGAGATTACGAACTACTATTCCTGAGATTTTTATAAGATTGTTATGAAGGAATAAAAAGTTATGAGCCGTCGGAAAAGCCTTTCCAGCCTATACAACCCCCTTAATAAGGTAACTTTTTTTTAGGTTAGCCCACCAGTTTGGGAAAAACTTAACTGTCTTTATGGACATAAACCACAGTATCTTCTTGATAATAAATTGCAAAAATTGTTTTGAAAAACATAAAAAAAATCGCCAATTTTTGGTAGATTAATTGATAATTTTTTTAAAAACTCTTATATAAAATTGACATACACCACCTTCTCAAACGTCCTGACACTTTTCGATTTTTTCATGGCATAAAACTGTGTTAACTTATGTAATTAGACTGTCCGCGATCTCAAAACTGAAAAAAAAGTCCTTAATTTTGATCCAAATGGTACTAGATTGATTCTTTAGGTTCGTGGGATCATTTTATCTCATATAAAATTTTGCCTCTTTCAGGCCGAAAAACTCACTCAAAGCTTGAAATTTTGGACAATATTTACTAAAGTAGCGTTCGAGTTAACTAAAGTTGCATGCCCAAAAGAAATAATATATCTGGTATTGAGAACAGAATCTAGCAGTTAATTTAATCTATTATTTGTGACTCTAGACCACTGCAATGGTGGTCAAAACTGAGTTTCAAAGACAGAAAATACCCTATTTTGGACCAAGTTTTGCAATAGGGCTAACGCGAAAAATAAATACTTGTTAAAAAGATCATATGAATCTGAAAATTTATGACTCAATATAGTTTTTGCCACTTATAATTTTGGCCTAAAAAAATAACGAAAATTTTGCTGATTGGACGAAAAATAAAGTTGCTCAAAAATTACTTTTGACCTCCATTTATTACGAAACTATGTTTTTCAGTGTTATTTGAAGCTGTGGTATCATTTTCGGGGTCAAAAGTGACTTTTGAGCAACTTTATTTTTCGACCAATCAGAAATCGGCAAAAAACCCGATTGCAGTCAGTTAGGGTTTACAATTTTATCTTATAAGTTGTAGAATTATCAGTTCTATATTTCTGACGAAAAATTTTTCTTGGGCATTCACATTTGTGAACTCTAGAGATGAAAAACTGCTAAAAATGTGAGTTTTGGTCGAAATCAAGTAATTTCGATTGAGGATTTTAGGCAATGAATATAATGAAAACCCTAAAAAGAAAATATATGGCTGTAATCAGTAAATTACGGCTTCAAATCTCTGTTTCTGATTGGTTCATTTTTGACCAATTAGAAAGAGGCATTTACAAAAAATTTAGGAAATTTTTTTGAAATCTACGTCCCCAAATTTATCAATTGGCTATTTTCGAATTTCGCAAAATGTCCTAGTCTATTTGTAATGAAGAAACAGCTATATTTAGTGTTCAGAATAGATAATTATGTTATTAAGGGGGTACTCAACGGTTTTTGACATTTTAGATCGGGGC
>SCLH01001758.1:0-14768 GCA_004367855.1 Oikopleura vanhoeffeni
AAGAGGGACTCACGAAGCTTAAACTGGAGTAAAACGATCGTCCCGACGATCGTCCTGTTACCTGGGTTCGACTCCCGGACTTCTAAAACATTTTCTATGGTGATAACCCAACAATTCAATAATTTAATTCGGTGGTTGCGACGGCTTGATAATTTAAGAATTTTGAGCAGAGGGCTGAAAAAAATTAAACATTGTTAAAAAAAGTTAATGTAAGTTGTTTTTGAAATTTTCAAGAAGTTAAAATTAAGAAAGAAATTAAAATGTTTTTTTTCGATTAACATTTCTTATTGATCTGAGTCCATTATTTTAGGATCTCAATCTTTGAATTTCCCCCATGTTTTTATGTAACCTGAAGTTCAAATCAATTCGAAGTTCTACAATGCCAGCAAGTATAATTTTAGATATACTTAATAAGTTATCTATTTATTTCAAGTAAATTATTTGAATACATTTGAGGAAGAGCCAAAATCATCACTCAATTTGAGTTATTGACTAGACATTTACTAGGTACGTATATATCGAGTTCATTTGCATGAACGATAAAGAATGTCTACAATATTTATTCCATCTCAGCAACCTAACAAAAACCAGCTTCTTTTTTGGCTAATTGTTTTTGAATCATTGATTTACTCTAATTTTCAAGTTGTTTTATCAAACAGTCAGAAAATGTGACATTTTTTTTCGCATTGTCCATTATCCCTTTATCACCTTTTGGTTAGAATGCGTAGCCACTACTCCTTTTAACGTGTGATTTTAACGTTGTGGCTACGCATTCTAACCAAAAGGTGATAAAGGGTTATGGACAGTCCATATCAATATTTAGGATTTTAAAACGCTTTGAAATTCGAATATACTGATAAAAACAATTCAATCATATATATTTTGAGAGCTAAGAACCTCGAATTTCACTCAGATATACGCGACCTTGCAAACCGTGTTAAGTTAAAATTTTGAACCTGAAAACAGGTCACTGGGTACTATCGCGTGAGTTTCAAGTAGCGAAGAAACAAAAACTGAAATGAAGAGTTTTTATGTGAAACAAAAAACAAGGTTTTGTTAACAAAATCGATGATTTGATGACTAGCTTTAGTTTCAAGTAGCAAAGAAAACTTAAGTGAAATGTTAGCTATTTATAAAAAGACAAAAACTTAACATAGGTACGAAAAATTGAGCAAAAATCACGCGGTATAAATACATTTTGGTGGAAAAATGAGTTCCGCATACTGTGTTCAAATACAACATGTCACATGTTTCTTGCGATCTTGTTTTTGCTCGAAACTGATAGACACCATTAATTGATCAATAAGCAATTTGATATCATAAAACCTACGTGTTTCTGAATTTATAAATTATGATTGGCGGAGGTGAGCTAGAGCAAAAAATTATTATCGCTAGCAAAAATGTGGCATGCTGTATTAGAATATTCGGCGAGCACTAAAATTTTGCGAAAATTAGTGATATTGGTTTATCCAAAATGCGAAAGTCAGAACTCAAGAAGTTTTCTCACCCGAAAATAATTTTGACCCTACTTGCAAATAATTTGCACTTTAGACTGGAAATGCATTATGCGAATAAATTATTTAATCGCATTTATTTTATTCACCAGGAAGACCTTAGGAGGATACCTTGAATCTAAGCTCTTGAATTGTACAGAAATAACCACACAAAAATCGTTACATGTACTTTTCAATTAATTCAGTAGTCTAATTCACACTGAAAAAACACATAAGTCTTCATTTTTTATTCATTGAATCAAGGTTAGTTTTTGTTTCGTACGCTTGGATTCTTAGTAGAGAAAGGTAGAGAAAATGAATGATCTCCTCAAACTTTTTTTGACTTTATCGGTAGGCTGTTCAAATTTATAACTGGAAATAATTTTTGAGTTTGTTGAGTCTGATATTGCGATAATTCGAGACAAAAAACTTTAGTGAATTCTGAAAAATTTTCGAAAAATTCTCAGAAATAATTAGGCTTGCTAACTCTTGACCGGTTACAGCCTAGAGTGCAGTTTATAAATATATCGGACGAAAACCGTGTGCGATGCAAAAAACCATATTTGTTGACCTTTTTTGCAATGTTATTTCATTAGGCGCTGAAAAGCAAAAACTAAATAAATTTGGTTTTCGGCCACCTTGTGATCAAAATAAAGAGAAACTTTGGCCCGAAATTTTTTGTCTTAAACATTCCTGAACTTTTCAGGGTAATAAAGAGAAAATTAGTTTTGACACCCTATTAGCGCCTTAATTTTTAACTGTACTATTTGAACAGCCAAATTGTTGACGGTTTCTAGTCGAGGACCTGTTGTTAAATATGGATCATATTATGACCTGATGGTCACGGTAGATGCTAATCCTGATGAAAATACTTTTATATTTTACAAAAAAGTTTTTATTGATTTCGCCAGAAAACTACACACTGAGATGAATGGAAATATCATGGTCAAAGAAATAGTTATAGATGGGTTCGGAAATGTGAAGTTTTAGACTTGTTTTCTTTTTGATTTTTCAGAAACCATAATAATTCTAGGCAATCTGTAAAAATGTAATAGAAAGGACGTTTAAAACTTTTTTGTGCAATTCAGCCATTTTGTCAAGTATCTTATTATAAATATTTTAAGAAATAAAAATTAACTCGAACTACTGTAGTTAAATTTTATTTGAAAGTCACAATTTATCTGCCTTGCATTTCTTACCCTATCATAGAATTACCAACTTCATGGTCTGAAGATAACGCCAAAAAGATTTCTGAAATTTTCACAAAAAAATATTTCAAAATTAGAAATTTACCAGATTCGTCTGAAATGCCGATAAGTCTGATAGCCGATGCGTTTGATCTTAAAGAGTACGAAATGAATTCATTTCTGACGCCCTGTGAAATATATTCGGAGCCGATTAAATTGCCCACGGGAAATTTGGAAGAAAATGAAGATTTATTATCAAATTATCTTCTTAGAAAATGGAAAAAATATAGGTGGGGAGTTGATGGTGATATCACCTGGAATTATTCAAAGTTTAATTATTTTACTGTTGATGGCAAGCAAGAAATTTTCAGATGTATAGGAAAGGAATTAGCACACATAAGTTGACATGAAAATCTTTATTGGATTTCAACATTTTTTTGTAAAAGGGAAAAATTAAGGCATAATTTTGAGAATCCTTGAGGTTGTGGATGCAAATAGCAAGCTTATTTGTAGCGATTTATATTGTTTTAAATTTTTGAGTCATGTATAGCGTGTTCACCATTAAAATTGACCAAAATAAGGATTGGATGGATTGTTCTGAAACTGGTTGGGGCAAATAATATATCAAATCGAAAAAAATGAAAAAAAAATTCATGCAATTATAATCTGAGTTTAAAATCTTTATTAAATAACTAACCATGAGGATGTGTGGAAAAAAACGTGTTTTTTTTCTGATAAGTTGAACTTCTAGCCTGGAAGTTCCAGAGGGCAAATTTAAAATATGCTAAATTTTCATTCTTTACATTCGAATTATTAACTTCTGGATTTTAAAGATATGAAAGATGATACATCGGTACGAATAGTTACTCATAGTCATAACTGTGACGTCCGAAAAGATAGTGACCAATCAAATCACAGGATTCCGAAAATAAGTTGACAATCCATAATCTTCGATATACATAATGTACGGATTAAGGGGGTGATAATTAAAGAGGAATTATTATTTGCTTGTACCATTGAAGATTTCCAACATTTACACTCACGACCCCTGAATGAAAACTAATGCTTTGAGAGTTATTGGATTATCTTATATTTGATATGTTTCAATTGAAACTTGTATTTAATACAAATGTGATAAAAATTCCAACTAAAGAACCTGAGCCGAAATTATGTCCCATTGATGTTAAATTTATGTGTGGATCCGAAAGTAATGCTGATATTGCTTGTAGACATAAAGATTTAGATTGCACTAATCCTAAAAACTTAATCTATGAACCCCCGTATTTCACTTTAGGACAAGGGTTAATTGATTATTTTACGAAAATATATCGATAAATTCAAAAAATTTGGGATGTTTTTTGACAACCTCGATTCAAAATTTGAAATCAAAAGAAACATTTTCAATAAGCGAGCTTCCTTGCATGTTCCGGCTGAAATCTGAAATATACTTTTCTCAACTAAAGAGCGTATCGGCCGCCAATAGGTTGTCTACAGTGTAGACTCTACACCGTTTACATCTCGGCTTTTGGAGACGACTTATACGATTGAGTTAATATAAACAGCTGACAATGACTACATATGTTCAGAGAATCGGATATTTTTTGTCACAAAGTTTCTGAGATTTATCAGCATGTTTTGCTAACACATTTTTGCTAACATTCTTGGTTTTTGCAGAATATACTATCCACCAATTAAAACGTTTTAAATTCGAAAGCACCTACGTGCTTGCCAGTATTAAACGTTTTGATTGGCGAGGTTAGGTTCTGCAAAAACGAAGAATGGGAGCAAAAATGTGACTAACTGTGTATCCATTTATTACACTTTGGTTAGAATGCGTAGCCACAACGTTGAAATTACACGTTTAAAGAAGTAGTGGCATTCTAACCAAAGTGTAACAAATGGATATGTATTTAAATAACGTAAAATTGATTGAAAAATTATTCAATTTTAATTTTTTACACCCTGTTATAGTTGTACGAGCTTCAAAAAAAGTAATAATTGCATTCGAAGAATTATCCAACGACCGGCTCTTGACCGATTTGAAGTTATTCGTAGCCAATTTTATATTTCAAACTAAAATTATAGAATATTCAATTGTTGCGTTTGGCAAAAAAATCAAGGGCACTCCTTTTCGAAAGAAAGACAAATTTGAACCGTTTGATGACTTTGTGGACATTTTTGAGAAACAAAAAAATCTTGGACGAACCAATGAAGATCAATTTGGAGAATTATTAAAGTACTCAGTTGAAAATTTTGGAGAAGGTTGTGGCGATATAATTGTAGCTAGGAAAGATCTTTCATTTACTAAACATTTTGCATTGATAAATTTTTCTGTCGACTTATAACACAAGAACTTTCTACTCACGTATTTTGAGACCATTTCAATATTTAAATTATATTTCATTTTCAAAAATTGAATATAAAGTCGCACAAAGCACGACTGATACGAGAAATGGCAATAATCATATTAATAAAAACGTTTATTCAAATTTTAATAAAGGTTATTGGACTCTAGAATCTTTATTTTCACTGATTTGAAAAATAATGTTTTGTTGAAATTTTAGCCCTGAAGATGAATTAGCTAAACGTTGCAGCAGAATAAATTAATTATCATTAAATATACTATAAACGCAGCGTTTAAAACGATTACATATTGAACACCTTAAGAATCACTCCCTAATACTATTACACGTTAATACTATTTTCAAATTTAAGGTGGGGATTGTCTGTTTAAAACTTTTTTTTTTAATATAGAGGGCAAACTAAATTTTCCAAGAAAAAAGCGGGAAGGAGCGGCCCATTATAATTTCACAATCAATTCGACCGTAATAGGAATACCTTTTGAAATTTTTTGTCAATACAGTGGAGTACCTAAAAATAATATCAAGATTAATTCAAACTCGTCGCATAGCTTCAAAAGTAAAAAAAAGTTTAAAGGAAAGTTGTTAAAATTTAAGTCTTAAATACTTCATCTAGTGGACATTCTTATGGCGAAAAAGCAATCATTGGTGAATAATTTACATGTGGAGCGTTAAAGGGTTAATTTTGCTACATTTTAACAAATTCAAATTTTGCAAATAACTAAAAATCATTGAATTGATATTGGCTTTTTTAAAATTTTCATGAAATATCAAATCAAAAGTTACACTATTTATTATACCCGGCCGAAAAATCTCGAAAAATTTCAAGAAGAACTAATGCAAAGGGGTTGTGCTATTCATCGGGTTTCATTTGATAAGGGAGTTTTACCATATTCCTGGATCAGTGAGATGATCGAATATACTGGTGGATCAGATGTAGTATATTATCATAATTCTGGAAATGAAAATTATCCTCACCCTGCTCAAATTCCAGGATTAGTGTCGCAGAGACAAACAAAAGTTAATTATGCACAATGGTTTATACCAAATGGTTTTAGTAAGGTGTTTTGACATTGATCTGCAATATATTAGTTGGGCAAATAACCGTAACGGGATCGAAATTGAAAACTAATCCCGTGTAAGAACACTGCTATGAGTATTTGCGATTTTTTATTAGTTTAAAAAGTTTACCAAATCTCTTAAAATTTAAAAAAACTCAAAGAAATATCAAGACTTTTGAAAATTTGAAGAAATGTAGCATTCAAATCATTTTTTTTAATTTTAAATATTAACAAAATTATTAAAAAAAAATGATGTATATTTTAAATAAAATAAAAAAAATTTCAAAATTTTTCCGCTGGTCGAAAGTTCTCAATTTTTTGCCTTGGTCCGTCAGGTCACGTCGACCCGACCTGCGTTCCGGGTCAAAATTTTCGATCCGTGGACCCAGAAAAATCCGATCCCAAGAATGAGATAATAGTGAAAGGTCAAAAAATCGATATTTTATATCTTTTTCAGAAAAAATTGATGTTGATGTAAATTTGAGGGAAATTCAGTACAAAAAATAAATTTGACTCTTTGTATGATAAAAAATTTGTCGAGAAAATCTACAAAACGAAAATGTTATTTAAAAAATATTGTAAAAAACGCAAAATTGGATTGCGAACAAGAATATTTGCATTTTATCAAAACAACTTTTTCTTTATTTTCAAAAAATGGGTATTTGCGATTTTTCGGCCTTTTCCTGCCAACCCCTTTTTTATAAGGGGGTCCGGTCCCCTAAAAAAAAGTATACTCAGAATAACTAAAGGTCGGACAAAAGAATCGATTGGTGGTGGTCTCGGCTTCTCTGTGATGCCTGTTAGCTAATTAGAGCGCGCTGAAGGTCAAACACAAATTTACTAAATCCTTAAATAAATATCGGATTTTATAATTTCTTTCACCATTAAGACCGCAAAATGAAGTTCTATTAAATAAAAAAAAAACAATTTTTAATTTCTGTATATTTTGAAGTTATCGGTAAAAACATATTTCAAATTAAACAAGGATCCTAGACCAATTATTAAAACACTTTATATCCGATATGTTATTCTCTGAAATCTTAGCTTAACTGTTCAGCAGGGATTATCTTAATTATTTTCAAAACGGGTAATAATTTCTTTGTACGTGGAGCGCGTTCTTTGATCAAGAAATTTCGCACCTCCACAATTACAAAGCTCGACAAAAATTTCTCCGAGATCAAAAGAGATATTTTGAATAAAGCTTGGCAGGATGATTAAGGGATACTGATAAAAAATCATAGTATTTTGTGACAGTTTTATTGTAGTATAGAGGCATGATTGTTCTGGGTAATAGTATATAGGTTTTCAGAAGAAATTGTTTTATAAAAAATGCCAAAACTTAAAACTCAAAAAATTGGATTTAAGAAAAAAAACTGATCGTTCAAAAAAATATTTTACCAAAACTTCTGAAAAAAGAGATTCATAGAGATTCGACATATGCGAGTAAATAAATGTAGGGCATATTTCTAGAGATTTGATTTTGAACCATCCTAGATTAATATGGTCAAGGTAAAATCTAAAAAAGTGAAAATGTAAAAAAAAATTAAAATGCAAAAATATTTATATGCAATTAGTTCCAAATGCATATAAAATTAGCTTACACTGACTGAATAAAATTCTCATATCAGATGTATCATATTTTTTCAAATACTAAAATTTGTTAATAAGTATGATGTCAATTTCAGCCTTTACATTTTACCTTTTTTACATTTTACCTTGACCCGATAATAATATCGATCATGATATTATTGTATATAAATGGAAGTGTTCCAGGTTACAAAGAGAGAGTGACTAACTGTTAACTATTTTTATCGCGCCGCAATTTATTGCGCGCGCCACTTAGTTGGTCATTATAACCGTTCTGAAAATAATTAAGATAATCCGCTGAACAGTTCAAGCTATGATTTCAGAGAATAACATATCGGAATATAAAGTGTTTTGAATAATAGGTCTAGGATCTTGTTTAATTGAAATATGTTTTTTACCGATAACTTCCAAAATATACAGAAATTTGAAATTGTCTTATTTTTATTTAAGAGAGCTTTATTTTGCGGTCTTAATGGTGAAAGAAATGATAAAATTCGATATTTATTTAAGGATTTAGTAAATTTGTGTTTGACCTTCAGCGCGCTCTAATTAGCTCACCAGGCATCATAGAGAAGCGAGACCACCACCAATCGATTTCTTTTGTCCGATTTAGTTATTCTGAGTATACTTTTTTTNCGGACCCCCTTTTCCTGCCAACCCCTTTTTCTATAAGCGTGAAATGTTGGTCTTCTGAACTGAAATTTCCAAAAAAAATATCGTGGCTTAAAAATTAATAGGCTCGTTTTATTAACCTTCCACATCCTAAGAATACTCAGAAAACCTTGGAAATACCTGAGTATTATTTCGGGGCTCTTTTGCTCATTATAAGAGAAATTGCTTTTTAAAATCCAACACATAATGCTACGTAGTTCACTGTTATAAGCAACCGTAGGTCAATGACAAACACACGAGGTGCCAGAGAGTGTTACAGTTAGTTAACGAATCATAATAATATATTACTGGCCAGTCTCAAAGTATCTTTTTAAAGTGAGAATGAAGAACCTATTTTATTAGAAATTCAAATTTATCCAGAAAAAGAAATTTTATTTTTTATAAATTTAATTGGACTCGACGACAAGTTAGCTGTTTAAACAACTAAAAATGGAATTTTAACTTCTAAATATTGTTCAATTTGTGTGTTTGAAATAAACATTCCGTTTAATAAAATGAGAAGCAAGATCATTCAAATTAAGAGAAGGAATAAGAGCTATACTTTTCTCACGTGACAACAATCAAATTAACTATAAAAGATAATTTTTACTTAACGTTTCATTTATTACAACATCTTCAAAAGGGGGTATACCATTTTGATCGATAATTTTTTTGGTCGACTTTTTTAAAAAGCCTATCTTTAACTTTAGAGAAATGTGTAGGCGGAAAATAAAGAGAGGATGGGTGATAATTTTAAAAGAGGATCTATTATTTGCTTGTAACGCTATGAAGATTTCCACTACTTTACACTCACGACCCTGAATGAAAACTAATCGCTATTGAGAGATTATGGATTATCTTATATTAGATATGTTTCAATTGAAACTTGTATTAATAACAATGTGATAAAAATTCCAACTAAAGAACCTGAGCCGAGAATTATGTCCATTGAGTTTAAATTTTATGTGTGGACTCCGAAAGGTAATCTGATGATTTGCTTGTAGACATAAAGATTTAGATGCACTAATCCTAAATTAATCTATGAACCCCCCGTATTTTCACTCTTGACAAGGTTTAACTTGATTATTTACAACAAATATATCGATAAATTAAAAAATTTGGGATTGTTTTTTTTGACACCTCGATTCAAAATATTTGAAATCTAAAAAGACATTTTCATAAGCGAGCTTCCTGCAGTTCCGGCTGAAATTGACATATACTTTCCTCAACTAAAGAGCGTATCGGCGCCAATAGTTGTCTACATGTAGACTCTCAACACCGTTTACATCTCGGCTTTTGGAGCACGACTCTATCGATTGAGTTAAATAAACAGCTGACAATGACTACATATGTTCAGAGAATCGGATATTGTTTTGTCACAGTTTCTGAGATTTATGCAGCATGTTTGCTAACACATTTTTGCTAACATTTCTTAGTTTTGCAGAATATACTATCCACAATTAAAACGTTTTAAATCGAAAGTCCATACGTGCTTGCAAGTATTAAACGTTTTGATTTGGCGAGGTTAGGTTCTGCAAAAACGAAGAATGGGAGCAAAAATGTGACTAACTGTATATTCCCCTTTATTAACTCTTGGTTTAGAATGCGTAGCTCACAAACGTTTGAAAATTAACACGTTTAAAGAAGTAGGTGGCATTCTAACCAAAAGTGTAACAAATGGTTGTATATAATAACGTAAAATTGATTGAAAATTATTCAATTTTAATTTTTTAACCCTGTTTATAGTTGTACGACTTCAAAAAAGAATAATTGCATTCGAAATTATCCACGACCGGCTCTTGACATTTGAAATTATTTGTAGCCATTTTATATTTCAAACTAAAAATTATGATATTCAATTGTTGCCGTTTGGCCAAAAAAATCAAAGGGCACTCCTTTTCGAAGAAATGACAATTTTTAACACTTTTGGATGACTTGTCGGACATTTTTGAGAAACAAAAAGAATCTGACGAACCAATGAAGATCAATTTGGATGAATTAATCAAAAGTACTCATTGAAAATTTTGTGAAGAAGGTTGTGGCATCAAATGGTACTAGGAAAGATCTTTCATTACTAAACATTTTGCATTCATAAATTTTTCTGTCCGACGATTATAACACAGACTTTCCTACTTCACGTATTTGAGAACCATTTTCAATAATTTATAAATATATTTTTCATATTTCAAAAAATTGAATATAAAGTCGCAGCAAAGCAACTGTACGAGATCAATGCACAATGAATCTATTAAAAAAACGTTTATTTCAAATCTTTAATAAAGGTTATTGGACTCTAGAATCTTATTTCACTGATTTTGAAAAATAATGTTTGTTGAATTTTAGCCCTAGAAGATAAGTTAGCTAAACGTTGCCAGCAGAATAAATTAATTCAATCTTAAATATATACTAAAACGCGAGAGCGTTAAAACGATTTACTATTGAACACCTTAAGAATCACTCCTAATACTATTACACTTTAATAACTATTTTTCAACATTTTAGTGGGTTGTCTTGTTTAAAACTTTTTTTTAATATAGAGGGCAAACTAATTTTCCAAGACAAAAGCGGAGAGGAGCGGCCCGATTAAATTTCACAATTCAATTCGAACCGTAGATAGGAATACACTTTTGAAATTTTTTGTCACATTAACAGTGGGAGTACCTAAAAAAATATCAAGATAATTCAAAGCTCGTCGCATAGCTTCAAAAGTAAAAAAAAAGTTTAAAAGTTTTTAAAGAGAAAGTTGTTAAAATTTTAAGTCTTAAATACTTCAATCTAGGTGGACATTCTATATGGCGAAAAAGCAATCATTGGTGAATATTACAATGGGAGCGTTAACAAGGCGTAATTTTGCTACATTTTAAAAATATCAAATTTTGCAAATAACTAAAAATCATTGAATGGATAGTTGGCTTCTCTTTTTAAAATTTTCTGATATCAAATCAAAGTCTACACTATTATTATACCCGTCCGAAAAATCCTCGAAAATTCCAAGAAGAGAGACCTAATGCAGGTTGACGTATATCATCGGGTTTCATTTGATAAGGGAGTTTACCCATATTCCTGGGATCGTGAGATGAATCGAATATAACTGTGGATCAGATTAGTATATTATTCATAATTCTGGAAATGAAAATTATGCCTCACCCTGCGTCAAATTCAGATTAGTGTCGCAGAGACAAACAAAAGTTAATTATGCACATATGGTTTATACAAAATGGTTTTAGTAAAGGTGCTTTTGACATTGATCTGCAATATCAATTAGCTGGGCAAATCAACGCGTAACGGGATCGCAAATTGAAAATAATCCGTGTAGAAACTGCTATGAGTATTTGCGATTTTTTTAAGTTTAAAAAGTTTACCAAATCTCTTAAATTTAAAAAAACTCAAAGAAATATCAGACTTTTTGAAAATTTGACGAATGTAGCATTCAAAATCATTTTTTTTATTTTCAAATATTAACAAATTATTAAAAAAAAATGATTGTAATATGTTACAAAAATAAAAACAAAATTTCAAAAATTTCTTCGGCTGGTCGAAGTTCTCAATTTTTGCCTTGGTCCGTCAGGTCACGTGACCCGACCTGCGTTCCGGGTCAAAATTTTCGATCCGTGGACGCAAAGAATCCGATCCCAGAATGCCATAATAGTGAAAGGTCAAAAAATCGATATTTTATTATCTTTTTTCGAGAAAAATATGCCATGTTGATCGTAAATTGAGGGAAATTCACTACAAAAAAAAATTTGACGTCTTGTATATATAAAAAATTTGTCGAGGAAAATCTACAAAGACGAAAATGTTTATTTAAAAGTATTGTAAAACGCAAATTGTGACGTTGCGAAAAAGATATTGCATTTTTATCAGAAACAACTTTTCTTTATTTTCAAGAAAAATGGGGTAGTTTGCGATTTTTCGGCCTTTTTCGCTGCAAACCGCCTTTTTTATAAGGGGTCCGGTCCCTTAAAAAAAGATTACCAGAATACACTAAAGTCGGACCTAAAAGAATCGATTGTGGTGGTCTCGGCTCTCTGTGATGCCCTGGTTAGCTAATTAGAGCGCGCTGAAGGTCAACACACATAATTTACTTAAATCCTTAAATAAATATCGGATTTTATAATTTCTTTCAATCCATTAAGTACCGCAAAATGAAGTTCTATTAAAATAAACAAAAAAAACAATTTTAATTTTTGTATATTTGAAGTTATCGGTAAAAACTATTTCATTAAAACAAGGATCCTAGACCAAATTATCTAATACACTTTATACTCCGATATGTTATTCTCGAAATCTAGCTTAACTGTTCAGCAGGGATTATCTTCAATTATTTCAAAACGTATATAATTTCTTTGTACGTGCGAGCGCGTGTCTTTGATCACAGAAATTTTCGCACCTCACAATTACAAAGCCGACAAAATTTCTCCGAGATAAGGAAGAGCATTTTTTGAATAAAGCTTGGCAGGGTATGAATTAAGGGAACTGTAAAAATCATAGTATTTTGTGTAACAGTTTTATTTAGATAGAGGCATGATTGTTCTGGGTATATAGTATATAGGTTTTCAGAAGAAATTGTTTTATAAAAAAATGCCAAAACTTAAAACTCAAAAAATTGATTAAGAAAAAGAGCTGATTCGTTCAAAAAAAGTATTTTACCCAAACTTTGAAAAAGAGATTGCATAAGATTCACATATGCGAGAAAATAAATGTAGGGCAATATTTCTAAGAAGATTTGATTATTGAACCATCCTAGATAATATGTCAAGGTAAAATCTAAAAAAGTGAAAATGTAAAAAAAAAATTAAATGCAAAATATTTATATGCAATTAGTTCCAAACTGCATATAATGTAGCTTACGACTGACTGAATTAAAATTCTCATATCAGATGGTATCATATTTTTTTTCAATAAACTAAAATTTGTTAATAGAGTATTGATGTCATTTCAGCTCGTTTACATTTTTACCTTTGTTTACCATTTACCTTGGACCCGATTAATAATATCGATCATGAATGTATTCGTATATAAATGGTAGAGTGTTCAGTTACAAAGAGAGAGTGACTAACTGTTAACTATTTTTATCGCGCGCGCAATTATTGCGCGCGCCACTTAGTTGTCATTATAACCGTTCTGAAATAATTAAGATAATCCGCTGAACAGTTCAAGCTATGATTTCAGAGATAACATATCGGAATATAAAGTGTTTTGAATAATAGGTCTAGGATCTTGTTTAATGAAATATGTTTTTACCGATAACTTCAAAATATACAGAAATTTGAAATTGTCTTATTTTTATTTAGAGAGCTTTATTTTGCGGTCTTAATGGTGAAAGAAATGATAAAATTCGATATTTATTTAAGGATTTAGTAAATTAGTGTTTGACCTTCAGCGCGCTCTAATTAGCTCACCAGGCATCATAGAGAAGCGAGACCACCACCAATCGATTTCTTTTGTCCGATTTAGTTATTCTGAGTATACTTTTTTTTAGGGGACCGGACCCCCTTTTCCTGCCAACCCCTTTTTCTATAAGCTGAAATGTTGGTCTCTGAACTGAAATTTCCAAAAAAATATCGTGGCTTAAAAATTAATAGGCTTCGTTTATTAACCTTCCACATCCTAAGAATACTCAGAAACCTTTGGAAATACCTGAGTATTATTTCGGGGCTCTTTTGCTCATTATAAGAGAAATTGCTTTTTTAAAATCCAACACATAGCATGCTACGTAGTTCACTGTTATAAGCAACCGTAGTCAATGACAAACACACGAGGTGCCAGAGAGTGTTACAGTTAGTTAACGAATCATAATAATATATTACTGGTCAGTCTCAAAGTATCTTTTTAAGTGAGAATGAAGAACCTATTTTATTAGAAATTCAAATTTCCAGAAAAAGAAATTTTATTTTTTATAAATTTAATTGGACTCGACGACAGTTAGCTGTTTAAACAACTAAAAAATGGAATTTTAACTTCTAAATATGGTTCAATTTGTGTGTTTGAAATAAACATTCCGTTTAATAAAATGAGAAGCAAGATCATTCAATATTAAGAGAAGGAATAAGAGCTATACTTTTCTCACGTGACAACAATCAAATTAACTATAAAAGATAATTTTTACTTAACGTTTCATTTATTACAACATCTTCAAAAGGGGTATACATTTTGATCGATAATTTTTTTGGTCGACTTTTTTAAAAAGCCTATCTTTAACTTTAGAGAAATGTGTAGGCGGAAAAATATTTATTATTTCCAATGCAAATTTCTAGAATATATTCTGAATGTTTTGAAAATTTTATTTCGCATTGACTACAATAGAATTATGAAAGTGTTTTTCTGACAAAGTTTGTGATATCAACACACCCACCTTTCAATTGTATACATTTTTATTCGTTATAAAAGAAGTTTTAACGCCTACGCAATTTTTATAGGCAAAAAGAT
>SCLH01001758.1:14789-33715 GCA_004367855.1 Oikopleura vanhoeffeni
CCAATGCAAATTTTCTAAGAATATATTCCTGAATGTTTTGAAAATTTAATTTTCGCATGAACTACAATAGAATTAATGAAAGTGTTTTTCTGACAAAGTTGTGATATCAACACACCCAAGCCTTTCAAATTGTATACATTTTTATTCGTTATAAAAGAAGTTTTAACGCCTACGAATTTTTATAGCAAAAAGATAGGGGGAAAAAGTCGACCAAAAAAATTATCGATGAAAATGGTATACCTCTTCAAAGTAGAGATTTAATCTCAGATAATAATAAGACCCGAATCAAATTAACTAATGACAAAGAGTTAAAAAGGGCATTACTAGACTAGTTTAAACAGCTCAATTAAAGCCAAAATTAACTAAAAAGTATGATGAAATATTCTCGTATTTCTTATTTGAAAATACTTACATCCGATGGATTGGAAGATATTTCAACTCAATTTGGTCGTAAATCAGACATTATGAAAGTCAAATTTAATGTTGTGAAAGATTCAAGCAACCAGTTTAGGTTGTCCGATCAATATTTACAAAGATGGCATGATGCTTGTTTTTAAGCAGCGGACAGATTTTACTTTGACACCACGGAAAAACCGTATGAGATATCACGAAACGCTTTTTGCATCCAAATGAAAACTAAAAATAGCTGCGAGGAAATTCAGAGAAAAAAATGCTCCACCAGTTAACCGGTTCCTCAAGGTTTGACTCTTTCTATTTTTCTATCACTGGTGAAAATTTTTCAAAAATTTTTTTTGGCACAAACGTTTCAGGCAATTAAAATTAAAAAAAAATTGACAATGTTGGAGCAAATTTCTCTTTTAATTTTTCCTTGCAGCTTTTTAAGTATTCAATTGCATGCTGAAATCGTTTTTTGTCATATCTCAAACATTTCGTCTGTGGTGGCACAGTACAATCTGTCGCTGCTAGAAAAAAAAATCAACCTAACTGTTCGGGCAGTTGTTACTAGAACTACTATCTTAGCGCTACTATCAATTTTATGGAAACCGTTTTCTTTAAATTTGTTAATTCGGGTAATTATAAAGTGCAAGACGGGCCTTTTTAAGTCGTACAATCCCTTTGAGCAACTAGTTCGCAGAAACCATTTTTTCTTTATTATTCAACTTAAATTTCTAAAAACATTTCTAAACAGGACTGTGAAAGTTAACTCCCGTAGTGTCTTTTGCACCATCCGTGGTGCAATGGCCTTTAATCGCTTTAGGACCCTTAATCATGTAAAAATAAAAAATTTCAAAGTGATAGATCAATTATTTTGGATAATTGACGTTTGTGCGTTTTTTTGTCGAAATTTTTACTGTAATTACAGTACTTATTTTTGCAAAAAAAAATTAAAATTATTAAAAAAGCTTTGAGCGGGATCAAAAAAAAATTCTAAGACTTTTTTCCCATCACACCATAGCCCCAAAATGAATCACGTGACCGTATATTTAAGAATAAGGTTGATAAAAATAGTAACTGGTTTTTTTTCAAAAAATGCTTAAATCAATTTTTTGAATGAAGTGAAGTGGTTCTTGGAAGTTTTAAAAGACTTTTTTCCCGTTACATCAAAGTCCAAAAACAATCACGTGACCTTCAAATTAGGAATAAGGTTTTGGTTCAAGTAACAAATAGTGATCAAATACGCCGAAAAGTTTTTTGGGCCAATTAACCACCTTATTCAAGAGTTTTGAACATAATAATATTCTTCAAAAACGTCACGTGATCTTTTATTTTCGAGAAAATAAGATTAATTTTAGACATATTCCAAACCTTATTTTTGGCTTATTTCGTCACGTGATTTTATTCGGACTTTTGGTGTAATGTGAAAAAAGTCTTAAAAACGTTTGAAGTTGACCCTGGAATTTTTTTGACGTAATTGAGTACTTTTCAATTTACTGTACTATGTTTTTTTTCAAAAAGTACTCAATTCACGTGGAACCCCCTTAAAAGAATCGTCACGAATTTCTAAGACTTCTATTGCATTTTAAATTGGCCTCCGGTTTAAATAGAGCAGTTCTAGAAGTCCAAAACTTCCGAAATAAGGATAACATTGAATGCGTAGGCGACTAAAAAGAAGGAAAATAAATCGTCACAAAAAAATTTAAAAGTCATTTTTTGCAGATTACATACCCAAATGATGACGGTTTAATATTTCAAATTTTAAAATGTCAAATTAACCCTATTACGTGTTATTTATGCACTTGTTTGTCAGAATCGGCGAAAATGAGAGAGTTTTTAATTTTCTTATTCACATTTGATGACTTTTTATAATTTTTTTAAAAAATTGTTTTTATAGGACAGTAGAAAATTCTTTGTATAATATTATTATCATTGAAAAATATATGTTGATAATGAATCGTCGGTTTATATGCTTGATTCAAATGCAACACCACGGATGGTGCAAAGACAGTACGGGTCCAGAGATTGTTGGCCACTACGGGAGTAAGTAAAAACATAATTTAAGAAAGGCAACCATAGAGTCTATTGATAATCAAAGTGCAGTTCATTAAATTACCTGACAAAGTTGATAGAATATTTTTGATGGTCTAGCGTTTAAAATTTGAAATTTACAACAAAAAATATTCAGTTTCACAAGAATGCGGTCATTTACCGTAGTACATTAGTTATTAACCACTGGAATCACAGAAAAAAAAGCTTCCGCCAAGGCACCAGAGCCGATATATCGGCTCTACTTTGGACGTTGTTTACAGAAAGCTCAAGGTAGTTGAAGCTCCGATTACTTTTGGATTAGGAAGTGAAAAGTATATTTTTGCATGTATCATTTCAGATTATAGAATTTTGATTTTTTGATTCTAGAAAATATAGTTGGAAAACGAGTGTAGGATATCACGTGATACGTTGCTCATCGTAGTCTTCACAAATTTTATTTTTATGGGTACCAACGCTCAAGTATCTGCCCTACGTCCACACTTCAATCCAATTATATATCTGTATATCACCAATCGAAAGTTATTTTTAAAAATAAAACAAAAATGATGAAAAATCACAAATGTCTATGAAAAATAGCTAATTTTCCAATAAAGCAGATTGAATATACTTTTAATTATTAATTTTATATAGTATTCAAGTGACAGTGTGGACAATTTTTGACTGATTTAATTAATTTTTATAATAAATAATTTTTTCATGGAATACTTAAATTGAAAATTTTGAAATTTCACTTACAACAAAAATTCTGTCCCAAGATACGAATAAATTTACTGTTAATTGTTTTGTATGCACAAAACACTTTCCTAAAAACAGGCAAATCTCACATTTGTATTTGATGTCTAGTTTCGAAAATAATTTTTCCGGAAGTAAAACTTCGGCGAAAAATCTCAAAAATCAACTTCCCGTAATATTCGAACCAAATATCCCAAAACACATTGAGTATTTTTTTCGAAATCACCGCAAAATCTTTAAAATGTTTTCGAAGAACAACTCTGTGACATTTTTTTTGCCCTTTTAGAAGGTTTTAGGGAACGCTTGAGCGATATATCTGCTCTATGAATTCCAAGGGTTAAACTATTATTTCATCGATTTAGCTCAAAATACCTATTTATATAATTTTATATCCGAATACGTATAATCTAAACGCCAATTATTAATTATCGCGGCCAAATAAAAAACATCAGAAAAAACGGTAATTTTACGAGCTTTATCTAAAATACTTCAGTGCCAAATCGCCGAATGCGCCAACATCGCAAAATTTGCCAAAATATCGCCGAATTTTTATTTTTGCAAAAGACTTTCGGCGATATTAGACCCCCTGTATTGACGGGTACCAGAAAATAAAATAAACGCTGAGTTGATATTAATTTTTGAATAATTTCTAGACAACAACTGTTTTTTTTCTAAATCTTGCCGTTTTTCAAAATACTTTAATTGTAAAACTGCAATTTGGCAACCAATATCAGCGACGATTTACCTCGCCGATGTTTTATTAATTTGGTGGATCCCAGAAATTTACAAATAAATTCACTGAACCTCTCCGATTTTTCTTAATGATTTCTGAAGAAGCATCTACAAGGGAATCTCGAATTTACAAGTTTTACCAAAGGGACAAATGTTTCTACGAATAATCAGTCGAAAAACTCTTGCAGATGACGAAAATAGTCTAAGTCGGGTATATTCTACTATTTTGAAAATATTTTTTTTTACAACTTAACTTTTCACTGTCTAGTTTTGCAAATATCCTTTAACAGCACGAAGATTTTTTGGCCGAAAATGAAGCAAATCCAAGAAAAGTGGAATTTTTACATGATGATGGCAAAGGATTCGATTCCGATAAAAATGATAATGTTTTATACAGCTCTTATTAATCCCCCACCATGCCCAGAAGAATTAAGGGGGATAATGGAAATTGTGAAACAAAATGATTGTTTTATTCAAATTTCACAATTCTTTTGATACAAGGATAGGGGGTCCGAGGTCAGAAAAATTCCTAAGGAAATTTTTTTTAGAAAATTCAAATTTTTTCTCTAAAGCTCCAAAACTGCGTAAATTTTTATCTCTGGCCACCTTGTGGTCAAAATAAGAAAATGTAATTGAATTATTATCGGCTTTAAAATTCTAACTTTCGAGGAAATATTAGAAACCTCAATTGACCCGGGACACCCTATGCAAGGACTGAAATTTTCTCTGTTGATATGAAAATCTCGTAATCCAGAAGATGATTTCTTACCAACTACTCCCCAGGATTTTATTTTTTGGTAATCATTCAGATCAAGTCAAATGGGCACCTTCTGAATTCAATAATAGACAAAATGACGTTATATACGAAATTTATACATTTGGATGGATATCTATCGTCGAAAATTTTCTTCAAATTTATCTATCACAAAAATTAATGTTACAAATCAGGATAGAAATCAAGATCAAAAAATTCTCGATGCGGTTTAGTGTCAAAGCTTTAAACTGTCCGAGGTTTTAATTTGTATGTTTCAAAAATACGCAAAATTCTCATTTCAAAAGTCCTGGCAGTGTCGATCGTTTCTCCATTACATTTACACACTCGACTTATCAAATTATCACCTCAAATATATCATTCAGAATATAAGTGAAGAATTCGAAAAAATAAATTCATATTTTACAGAGTCTTTGGAGCAGTTTATTTGAGGATGGGCCCGCAGTTGGTGGAGTCCGGCATTTTCACTTATTATTAACAGACAAAAAAGAAAGAGCTAATTTGAGCCATTTCGAAGTTCTTTTATCAAAATTAATAAAGTTAACGTTTGGCCTGGTGAACGCAAGCAATAATTGGTAGGTTAATTAAAATTGCAAAAGCCTTTTCAGCTATTCGCAAAACCTGGATTTCGAATTAGTTTTCAACGATCCTTATTATCGAGCCGAAAAGGTTTATGGAAATGAAATCGAAAATGATAACACCAGTTTAAGTAAAGCAGCGTTTACTAAATTAATTCCATAAAGGGCTCAAAAAAACGACACCTATCCCCTTAATTACAGTATGTGTTTTTTTTTTCGTGCGAACAAAAAGTAAACAATTCGGGAGAATTCTTGCCCAAACTATAGACGATTCTCCCGGACACTTGAGATTCTGTTCGCACGAAAAAAAAACACATACTGTATTTAAGCGATCAAAAATTGTCCCATAGTGTTACTTCTCTACCTAAAAATTGATAGCAAAAGTGTAATAATGGGCTTTTATTGAAAAAATAAGCATTTTTTATAAAAATCGTGATTTTTTTATAAAATTTTTGACTTATTTAAAAAAAAGTTTGACCGTAGGCCAGATACTTGTGCATCGTTTCGATAAAAATGTAACTTGTGAAGACTTTCTATTACATGATATGCTATACACCTGTACATTACTTTTCAAACTATATTTTCTAGAACTAAAAATGGAAATTCTATAATATGTCGGTTGCAAAAATATAATTCTTCAACTTCCTTATGCAAAAAATGGGAATTCCAACTGTCTTGAGCTTTCCCGTTAACACGTTTAAAGTAAAGACTATAGTAGCTCTGCCTTGGCGGAAGTTTTTTTTATCTGCTCCAAGGGTTAATTGATTATTAAGGGTTCAATCGATTAATTCTATGAGTTATAATTTTACATATATGTTTTATTCTTATCACGTTCTCATTTTTGAACAGTGACCGGGTGCGAAATCTAGAATTCTCTATTATAGAATCTATAATGTCAATATTTTTTGGCAGTTTTGCATTTTTGGTTTTCAGGAACATAAGCAGAAAATTTCAAAAATACCCCAAAACTTGAACTGGTCAGAGATAAAAAACTTGTCACAATTAAAAATTTGTAGCACCCTTTTTCCGGCTTGGGTAAAATGTATGTTTGTAGTGGTTCGAAAATTTCGTCATTTGAAGTACCGGGAGCAGGGATGGGCGTCCGAGCTAAAATATCTGCCTCGGAAATACCGAGCAGGTCCGAGCAAACCGATCAGATCGGGTTTTTTTCCCGAACCGATCCGATCACGTTTTGAGGCCCAAATTTCCGAACGAACCGATCTTGAAACCTGCTCGGATGCCCTTCCCTGACGGGAGTACAAATTGAATTATTCAGAAACAGTTCATCGAAAATTCCGAAACTCAAAAAACAAATAATGAGCCAGTTAGGAACAATGACTGTTCTGAAATTCTAGTTAAATTTCTAGAAAGTGTAAAAATCACACTTTTTTCCATGAAGTGATCAACTATTTTATCGTACCAGTCTTTTAAAATAAAGCAATTGAAAATCGAAAAAAGCAGTTAAAAGTCTACCAGTAAGAGAGCAATAACTGTATCAGTAAACCCTCACAGTTTTAAACACAAAGTATAAGTTTGTCACATACTGTTTGTGACATAGACCTGAAATATTTTAGCGAAGAATTATTATCGCCCTGAAATATCGAACCTTATCAGTTCACCTCATGAGGCCTCAGTTCCAATTTCAAATATTTTGGTTATTTTTCAGAAATATATTTTGAGATTATTTCTAGAAAAATTGAATCTTGGCTTCAAACACACAGACGCGCAGTTGAGAACGACAAAATAGCTATAATAGCTCTTGAAATCCTTTCATTTTTAGATAACGATAAATCAACAGATGATACAGGAAATGCAACCATGACACTTTCCCCAACAAATATCACAATTTTTACTTGATGAATTTGCCAAATTTTTATGCGAAAAAGTATCTCAATATGATCAAATTTGGATAGCGGTTCGTGCTGTTGGATCAAATGGAAATCCATCGCCGTTTTCCAAGGGTTAAAATTTCCGTTTTCAATTTGCAACAATGAAAGTATTGGAAAATTATCTCATGAAATTTTATTATTGAACCGACGCCCACAAATGAAACTGAAAATAAAAATATCAAAGTTGACGGAACCTGGGCTGATAGATTTAGAAAATCAGCACTAAAATTTTATGAAGAATGGAAGAAATAGTATTAAAAATATTAATTTTTATAATGGAAAACTTTTTGCGATATCGGCACTTTCGGTGATTGTTTTTAACAATTGTTCAAATGAAGTAAATGACCAAAACGCGTTAATTTGTGTCCCCATATTTCCTTTCACACATTGCTTAAGATTTGAGCCCTATTACTAGAAAACACACTACCTTAACTACACAGGGCTCAATCTTTATCAAAGTGTAAAAGGGGATATCGTCGAAAGTGCCAATATCGTTAATTTATAGTAGTATTTGATATCATTGATTCTTCAGAAGACAAGATTATTTTTGAAGATAAGAATTTTTAATATTTTTAAAGGTTATTGTTATAAGTGTATTATCGTTTCTAATTTTGATTTCTCTTGGTGGGTTTGTTGTTATCGATGTTTTTGCCTCAAAATTAAACACCAAAGATTGAAAAGAAACGATCGAAAATACAAAAATCGAAAGAACAATCGAAAGAAAAATCAAAAAAGAAAAGAAAATCAGAAACCCGCATTAGCTGATTAAAAATAAACTGAAAATTAATTTATTCCTATCAGATTAAAACTTGTAACTAGCAGTGCTAATAAAATTTGGAAATGATTTTTTATTGTTTATTTTTAAGAGTAAATGCACTTTTGAACTCGCGAACTGAAGATTCTGTGAGCAGTACTAAGATTTTTTATGATCTCATGAGAACTTATGACAAAAATATAAGGAAAGTTCAGAATTCGGCAATAATGTTTAGTTTTCCAAAGGAGAGTAAAGTTTCCAAGAGATGGCCTGAAACTTAAAAATTCACAAAACCTCATCGCGAATGGGTTTAAAAAGTGGTCAACAAATGACCCTCATTTTTTTATCGCAGAATGTTTCAACTTTTAAAACAGACCTAAAACAGCGCTAAGCTCTAAATGGCAGTTACTTACTACTGGTAAGATCATTTGAAATAAGAAATTTTAAAGTCAAAAATTGGTAGCGATTTCGTGAGTGCATCTTGTAGAAAAGTTTCTTTCTTCATTTTGACAAAGGAGTTTTCAGGATTTGAGTTTTTTTTTGAAATTTTTGTTTTAGGTAAAAAAGTGACTTTTTAGTCGCGTGAGCTCCCGTGGGAATTAAATTGTTGGTAATAAACATCCTATCAACGGACTCGAACCAAAGGGTCGCTAGATTAAATGTCGTTGAAAACGTTAACATTTGCACTCTAATTGTTTTGATGCCGTCTTCAAATCGATTATTGGTAATATTGGTAATTTGAAGCATCAAATTATCATTTCCGGTACCGGAAGCTGTACTTAACTGTTAATTTTGACCAACCGGTACAAACGATAACATTGTCAAAAAACCCTAGAGATAACGTGAGCGTCAGCTAATGATTTTTGTTACCGACATTTTAACTCCCTCAAACCCATGGACTAAAAGTCACTTTTCTCACGTTGAAATCATTTTACAAGATGCACTAATACGTGATCGAGTAGATTGAGATAAGTCGGCAATTTTTGAACTATAAAAGACCAAATTAATCTTATAAAACTGTTGATGTCTCGATCGATATTTTCATGAATTCTTTCGGATCTGTCAAAGCAGGAAGATATGAGTTTATTCTGTAAATATTAATTTGCGAATGAGATGGAATGAACCGAGACTAGACTTTTCGCACATGAACCACAGCCGAAGGTAATCTACGAACTCCAACAACATAAATTATTATAAATGTTATAGATACTAGTATATATCCAGGGTGCGCACTAGGCAGCGAATAAAAGTTCTCATGACTGTTTTTCGACTTTAGAGGGTTATCGTTACCTGATAAATATTGCCAGTTACAAAAAATTGAGGCCTCTGGTGGTCAGAATATCAGTCCGAAAAACGTTTTTTGACTTCAAATTTGATTAATAGGACACAAATATTGATTTAATCGATTAAAAACAGCAATAACACTGCAAGAAATTTTGGCAAGGAAAATAAAAAAATTGAGATCATTGAAGGAAAAATTTTACCCCCGAAATGGCGTAGACAAATGAAGTTTTTTCATGAGCAATAAATTAAGTTTTAATTTTCCTATTTGTTTGTCTATTTGAATATCACGGACCTCATAATCTATTTGATGGAATTTCTTGTTCATCCTGTTACAATCCGGTTAACTTGTTTTGCTTGTTTTCATTACATAAATTAATAATTTGTGACCATTTTTATCTTATTGATCTCGTATTATTTTTTTTCCTTATTTGAAAACCAAATTCGTTAATTTGGAAGTGTAGTGGTTAAAGAGAAAAAACGTAACAGCGTTCCCTACGCGTGAACCAATAAAGAAGAGCTTATATCAATTAACAGCACATCTACTACGCATTTTGATTGCCCATTATGTGGCTGATAAATTGGTACTAAATAGCTTCTTTCACACTTTCAATTTTGTCCGGTGCGCTGCATATGTACAGTATGTGTTTTTTTGAGGAGAACAGAATATCAAGTGTCCGGGAAAATCGTCTTTATTTTGGGGAGAATTCTCCCGAATTGTTTACTTTTTGTTCCCCGAAAAAAACCACATACTGTATATCATATATCCCTTTATTCATTTTTGTTTTATTTGCTAACGTTTTCGATAATCTATATCATTTTCAGGCAAAATTTTTTACAACTTAATTTTAACCACAGAAATAACACAAAAGTTAAGTTTAACTAAATCTAGAAATTCAAATATTTTTGATGCAACTTTTCGGGCTAAAATATCCCTTTAACACCTTTGCTTAATCTAGGGTGTGCGGGCTGAGGGAGCCAATCCTAACACTCTAAGACCCCTCCTAGCACTCATGAGGCCGCTTCTCAGCCGCACATCCGAGATTAAGCAAAAGGTGTTAAAGGGATATGATATATATTTGACAAAATTGATATTGAATATATTTTAGAATCAATCCCAGTACATGCTTCTTTGCTTGATACAATTTGGATGCCCGATTTAATTTTTACAAATGAAAAAAGTTCTCGATTCCATAATATAACAACTGAAAATCGATTGGTTCGATTATCGAAAAATGGTGATGTCTATACCTCCACCAGGATCAGTTTAGTCATCTCAAGTCAAATGAGATTAGAAAATTTTCCGATGGATTCCCAAAGTTTGTACATGCAGGATGAGATGGAAAATTTTTTGTATGTAAAAGCAATATGATTGAAATTTGCAAGATTGTCGTAATTTGTCGACTTTTGCATTCAGTTGAATGGTTAGAACAATGTTTTGTTTACTTTTAGAAAAAGCAAATTTTTTATCATTTTTGAAAAAATAATATTCAAAAAGTTCGCTAATTCTTTTCGAAACGCTGTTTTTATTCCTTTTTGAAAAACAGAATTCAACGCTCTGTTTGTGTTCATTTTTCGCGAAAAATAAATTCAGAAAAGCTTGTTTTTATTATTTTTGAAAATAAAATTCGAAAGGCGGTTTTTATTATTTTTGCAAATTAAATTAGAAAAGTGTCTTCATTTTTTTTCGGAAATTTGAATTCGGAAAAAATACATTTTTTTTGAAAAATAAACTTTAAAATTTTTTTTTATCGTAAATAGAAATTCGAAAATTTTTCACCCTTTTCGATAAATAAAACTTAATTTAAATCTCAGTAAAAAGCTTGAATGTTTTACGCGTCCTGATTCTCAAGTTCGATTTAAATGGTCACTAGAAGCACCCTTTCAATTTAATGAAGCATTATCTTTACCAGATTTCAGTTTTGAAAAAGATGACTCAAACTGACTAGATGCGACAAGAAATATGAAACTGGAACATATGTTGTATAGAGGCCAGATTCAAATTAGAAAGATTGCTTGGATATTATTTGTTAGGTCTTTACATCCAACTGCATTGGCTGTGGTTTTGAGGAATGGTCCACAAATTAATTTTATTTTTAAGAGATTCCGTGATTCTCAGTTACTCGCTACTCCCCCTTGACCACCTAAGCGAAAATTCCTTTTTAGCAAAAAATTACCTTAATCCCGCCTGCCTTTTCAATGGGGGTCTTTCCCTTTCGAACTACTGTATTAAACTAATGTATAAATAAGTATTTTTATTTCGAACATAGTTCTGTTTATTTTGACGTTTCGGCTAAACAGCTCTATTCAGTGTGGTGAACAGAGAGAAGATAGAACAAAACGAGAAACCTATGCGAAACAAAAAATTGGTTCGAAACAAAAATATAATTTTTTATGTCTCAAAACCCCAGAGATATTAAATAATGGGCCCTCTTCCCGAATTGTAAGGGGGTATATCTAAGATAGGAATTCCCCTGTTCTTTCGGTTCGCCGTTCGTGTTGAACTTCTTTTCGAAGCTCTTATTGGTCAAAAAACTTAAATCCGGTGCTCTCATTGGTCAAAAACAGGTTGAAACACAAACGCGAACCGAAGGAACAAGAGATCCTATCTTGGATATGGCGCATATCTTCGAATCTAGATGAGTTAGAGAGCTTGATTTCGCTTTTTTGCAGTCAAGCGGCTTATGAAGTTTTATACAAGAAAATTTTTTTAAAAACAAATTTCGAATTTTTTTGTAACTGTTGACTTAGCAGTGCTTTTTTTTGAAAATGAGAAAATGTTTTGTCTCTGGCGGCCCAAAGTTTGTAATAGCATTTTCAAAAAAAATTCGTTGGTACTATTCGAAATTGACATAGTGACCTTGAGCTAAAAAAATGATTTTCAAACCGGTGATCCTGGGAGTTAACTCCCACAGTCTTTTTACGGTCACGCTTGACCGTGACTCGTTTATCGCAATTTGACCCTTAATCATTCATTATGAAATATTTACAAAGTAATCGATCGACTTTTTAAATAATTGACGTTTGTGCGTTTTTTTTCTAGAAAATTTTTACTGTATTTACAGTACTTATTTCTGCACAAAAAAATAAAAACCATCAGAAAAAGACTTGGAGCTGAATCAGAAAAAAAATTTTAAGACTTTTTTCCCATTGCACCATAGCCTGAAAATGATCACGTGACCGTATATTCAAGGAATAGGTTGGCCAAAATAGTACTGTTTTTTTTCAAAATTAACTTAGATCAATTTTTGAAAAAAATGAAGTTGGTTCTTTAGAAGTTTTTAAAGACTTTTTTTTCTATTACACCAAAGACCAAAACGATCACGTGACCTTTAAATCAAAAAAATAAGGTTTTGGGTAAAGTACATAAATAGTAGTCAGATTTAGCCGAAAAATTTTTGTTGGGTAATAAACACCTAATTTAAGAGTTTTTGAACATAATGGTTTCTTCCAAATAGGTCACGTGATCTTATTTTTCAAGAAATAAGGATAAATATATGACATTTTCAGACCTTATTTTTGAATTAATTTCGTCACGTGATTAATTCGGACTGTACCGTAATGAGAAAACGTCTGAAAACGTTTGAAGTTGACCCTGGAATTTTTTTTGGCGTGATTGGAGTCCTTTTTCAAAATACCGTATATTGTTAACCGTATATCAAATTACCGTTAACTTCAACGAAAAGAATCGGAAGAGTCGACTTCTCATGAAAAATATAGCAACTATAGGTCAATTATGTACTGAAAAGTTGCCAGAGAGCAACAATCTTCTTGTGAAATCTCAGAAATTTGACTATTTTTTTGCTCTCTAGTAACCTTTCAGTACATAATTCACCCATAGTTGCTAATATTTTTATTAGAAAATCGACCTCTCCGATTCTTTTTGAGGGTACTTACAAGCTTCTACGATGAACTTGAAATTGGCCTTGAACCTTGTCATAAAAAAATAGTTTCTTTATAATTTTAAGGAGCTGATTTGTAAAATTTTAAATCAAAACATGCAACTTTTTGCAGTTTCAGCACCCAAATTGTGTCGGTTTAATACTGCAATATTTTCAAATGTCAAATTTAGCCTCAACGCGTATCAATTTTGCCCTTTAGATTTTTTTTCGCGATTAACGTAAATTTACCGGTTTGGTCTGACAAGCCATTGAAAAAATCAGACAAAATTTTCTTCGGAGATTACGAACTACAATTCTTATTTTTTATATATTTTCAGGTAGAAAATTCTACGAAAAAAAGCTATACAGTGTAGACTATACTGTTAGGACTTAGTATCATAGTCTATACGGTATAGACTTAGTATGTCTATACGGTTATATCCAGGCTGTCCAAAACGGATGGCTTTTATCCTCTTGTCTATACCTTTTCATAGCAAAAGATATGGGAAAAATTTTGGGATAAGGCAATATAAAATCGCAAAGGGATTGGCTTTTTTGGAAGCTGGTCTACCACTGTATAGTCCTTGCAAAAGCCTTTCCAGCCTATCACATACCTCTTGAGACGTTTAGTGAAAAAAATAGTCGGAGTTTTCCATCCGTCGTGGGAAACAAAAGTCAAATCTTTACGAATTTTTGAGTCTTCATTTTTTTACTATTTCTCTAGTGTGGTTTTTCCCTGGGTTTCTTTTAAACTTCTCTCTAAAATCAATATTCCTCCCGGGGTATTTGCTCAAGAATATTTCAAAACATTTACTTGATTCTAGAAATAATTATTCTTCTTTCTGAAATAATTCTTTTTCGCTGATGTTGTAAAAATTTTATTTCTGTGATTTTTCAAAAAATAAACGAAATAATCGCATAACAATGAAGTCTAGAAATTTTTGACTTTAATTTCTCCAGTAGAACTTGCGCACCGGAGTGATTGTACATGGTATTAAGCGAAAATGTAAATTACTTCAAAAGTACTTAATAACGTTACTTTTGTGAAAGTACTTTCATTTGTTACCTTGACACTATCTCGGCAGCACATCCTGCCTAGTCGTCGATTTATCTCGAGCGTGTAAACTTTTGAGCCAGTGTCCAATCAGAATACCTGATTGGCGCTCAATTCCAAGAATCCGCGATTTAATTGGCACTTTATTAAAGTTATGACGCTCCAGATAAATCGCAACCTAGGCCTAGTTAGCGCAGGATGTTCGATATTATCAACTATGGTCTATAAATATAAAGCTCAGTTTTTTTTTCTTTCAAAATATGAAATTTTAAAACAAACGGTTATTTACTAATCTGTCGATTGACCTAAGAAAAAAGTTGAGAGTTCAAAAAGTTCATCAATAACTTCCGGTTCACGAGAATATATGTACTATCATCAGCACTGGTTCCACAATCGATTTTCGGCAAAATCGACCAACCGGTTAGATTTGGTCACATATACTGATTAGTGCCAAAATTTTATGCGCGTTTAGTTGATGAAAATGTTTTTTTTCAAAACTCAATATTTTTTGCGGAAAACTGAAAATTTTGTCATTATGAAAACAAGAAAAAAAGTCAATTTTTTGGGAAAAATTTACTTTACAGCCATAATTCTTAGAATTTCTCTCTTTCGTTTGATACTCATACTGGGTCACTTTCCGGTCATTTGAAAATCTCGGATTCGAAAAAATTTCAAAAATTTTCAAAAAAATTTTTCCATTTTTTTCGGAAAAAAATCATCGGGATTAGCATCCTCGATTTTGAAGGCCCTTTTAGTCTCATATAAGCCTTGACAGGTGACACCGCTCATCAACGAATACGAAAAGTTGCAATTTTTTCAATAAAATAATCATGTTACTTATCTTATGTTATTTTATAATCTAAGAAGAATTTTTTTTAATTTGCTTACTGCAGCTGTATGACTGGTAGGACTAACTCAGTAGGCATCAGCTCAAGCTGAAGGACAGCCTCGATCACAATTAAATTATTGTTTCGATATTTCTTGTTCTCATATATTTTCCCTCTGAAATTATCCATTTGGCTGATCGCAGATCAAACCCGCGCAAAATGTAGGCTCTTGAATATCCTTTAGGGGGAAGATTATTATTTTCTGGTTTGGTCTAGTAAGTATTTGGGTACTAGAGCAAACACTAGAAAATAACAATCTTCTTCCTAAATGGATATATGGTCCATATGATATGGACCATAATCCCTTTATCACTTTTTGCTTAAGTGCGTAGCCCACTAACTCCGCTTTAACGTGTGATTTTAACGTTGTGGCTACGCAATCGTGAAGGCAAAAAGTGATAAAGGGAATATCATATGGGCCATATATCATACGGTTCCTCAGAAATAAATGTATTCATATTTACGGAGAAAATGGCATTTTATTGAAATTTCGGCTTATCAAATAACTATTATTTGAATTTATACGAATTGTAGTCGACGAGACAAATATAACGTCCAAAGGTTGAGGCTCTTAAGTTGCGTTCTCACTCAGAACTTCTGCAGCCCTTTCCGCGGGTTTGTAATGTCCACAATTAAATCCCTCGAACTTAAACTCAAACCATCTTAGTTTATCTGAGCTTTGGATGACCCTACGAATGCTCCTGCTCGAATTGTATTGGAAATTTTTGCTAAACTGAAGGTTGAATATAAAAATAAGTTTCACCAGAAACTTTAAATTTGTTTCAGTGTGAACCAACAGCTGTGCAGACAAGAATTTTACCAAGAGTTATATATATAAAAGCATGGATATTTGTGCTCTTGTAATGATTCCGAAATATTTAGAGATAACATTCCTTCAATTCTGCTAAGAAAGCCTAACATTGTTATTAAAATGTCGACCAAAAAAATTATCGATGAAAATGGTATACCTCTTCAAAAGTAGAGAATTTAATCTCAGATAATAATAAGACTCGAATCAAATTAACTAATGACAAAGAGTTAAAAAGGGGCATTAACTAGACTAGTTTAAACAGCTCAATTAAAAGCCAATTAACTTAAAAAGTATGATGAAATATTTCGATATTTCTTATTTGAAAATACTTACATCCGATGGATTGGAAGATATTTCAACTCAATTTGTGTCGGAAATCAGACATTATGAAAGTCAAATTTATGTTGTGACAAGATTCAATGCAACCAGTTAGGTTGTCCGATCAAATATTTACAAAGATGGCATGATGCTTGTTTTTAAGCAGCGACAGATTTTACTTTGACACCACGGAAAAACCGTATGAGATATCACGAAACGGCTTTTTGCATCCAAATGAAAACTAAAATAGCTGCGAGGAAATTCAGAGAAAAAAATGCTCCACCAGTTAACCGGTTCCTCAAGGTTTGAACTTTCTATTTTTCTATCACTGGTGAAAAATGTTTCAAAATTTTTTTTGGCACAAACGTTTCAGGCAATTAAATTAAAAAAAAATTGACAATGTTGGAGCAAATTTCTATTTTAATTTTTCCTTGCAGCTTTTTAAGTATTCAATTGCATGCTGAAAATCGTTTTGTCATATCTCAAACATTTCGTCTGTGGTGGCACAGTACAATCTGTCGCTGCTAGAAAAAAAATCAACCTAACTGTTTCGGGCAGTTGTTACTAGAACTACTATCTTAGCGCTACTATCAATTTTATGGAACCGTTTTCTTTAAATTTGTTAATTCGGGTAATTATAAAGTGCAAGACGGCCCCTTTTTAAGTCGTACAATCACTTTGAGCAAACTAGTTCGCAGAAACCATTTTTTCTTTATTATTCAACTTAAATTCTAGAAAACATTTCTAAACAGGACTGTGAAAGTTAACTCCCGTAGTGTCTTTTGCACCATCCGTGGTGCAATGGCCTTTAATCGCAATTTAGGACCCTTAATCATGTAAAAATAAAAAATTTCAAAGTGATAGATCAATTATTTTGGATAATTGAGTTTGTGCGTTTTTTTGTCGAAATTTTTACTTGATATTACAGTACTTATTTTTGCAAAAAAAATTAAAATTATTAAAACAAAGCTTTGAGCGGGATCAAAAAAAAATTCTAAGACTTTTTTCCCATCACACCATAGCCCCAAAATGAATCACGTGAGCCGTAATATTTAAGGATAAAGGTTGATAAAAATAGTAACTTGTTTTTTTTCAAAAAATGCTTAATCAATTTTTTGAATGAAGTGAAGGTGGGTTCTTGGAAGTTTTAAAGACTTTTTTCCCGTTAAATCAAAGGTCCAAAAACAATCACGTGACCTTCAAATTAGGAATAAGGTTTTGGTTCAAGTAACAAATAGTGATCAAATTACGCCGAAAAGTTTTTTGGGCCAATTAAACACCTTATTCAAGAGTTTTGAACATAATAATATTCTTCAAAAAACGTCACGTGATTTATTTTCGAGAAAATAGGATTAATTTATGACATATTCCAAACCTTATTTTTGGCTTATTTCGTCACGTGATTTTATTCGGACTTTGGTGTAATGTGAAAAAAGTCTTAAAAACGTTTGAAGTTGACCCTGGAATTTTTTGACGTAATTTGAGTACTTTTTCAATTACTGTACTATGTTTTTTTTCAAAAGTACTCAACACGTGGAAAGACCCCTTAAAAGAATCGTCACGAATTTCTAAGACTTCTATTGCAATTTTAAATTGGCCTCCCGGTTTAAATAGAGCAGTTCTAGAAGTCCAAACTTCCGAAATAAGGATAACATTTGAATGCGTAGGCGACATAAAGAAGAGAGAAATAAATCGTCCACAAAAATTTAAAAGTCATTTTTTGCAGATTACATACCCAAATTGATGACGGTTTAATATTTCAAATTTTAAAAATGTCAAATTAACCCTATATACGTGTATTTATGCACTTGTTTGTCAGAATCGGCGAAAAGAGAGAAGTTTTTAATTTTTCTTATTCACATTTGATGACTTTTTATAATTTTTTTAAAAAATTGTTTTTATAGGACAGTAGAATTCTTTGTATAATATTATTATCATTGAAAAATATATGTGTGATAATGAATCGTCGGTTTATATGCTTGATTCAAATGCAACACCACGGATGGTGCAAAGACAGAACGGTCCAGAGATTGTTGGCCACTACGGGAGTTAAGTTAAAACATAATTTAAGAAAGGCAACCATAGAGTCTATTGATAATCAAAGTGCAGTTCATTAAATACCTGACAAAGTTGATAGAATATTTTTTGATGGTCTAGCGTTTAAAATTTGAAATTTAACACAAAAAATATTCAGTTTCACAAGAATGCGTCATTTACCGTAGTACATTAGTTATTAACCACTGGAATCACAGAAAAAAAGTTCCGCCAAGGCACCAGAGCCGATATATCGACTCTAACTTTGGACGTTGTTTACAGAAAGCTCAAGGTAGTTGAAGCTCCGATTTTTTGGATTAGGAAGTTGAAAAAGTATTTTTTGCATGTATCATTTCAGATTATAGAATTTTGATTTTTAGTTCTAGAAAATTAGTTGGAAACCGAGTGTAGGAAATATCACGTGATACGTGCTCATCGTAGTCTTCACAAATTTTATTTTTATGGGTACCAACGCTCAAGTATCTGCCCTACGTCACACTTCAATCCAATTATATATCTGTATATCACCAATCGAAAGTTATTTTTAAAAAATAAAACAAAATGATGAAAAAATCACAAATGTCTATGAAAAATAGCTAATTTTCCAAATAAAAGCAGATTGATATACTTTTAATTATTAATTTTATATAGTATTCAAGTGACAGTGTGGACAATTTTTGACTGATTTAATTAATTTTTATAATAAATAATTTTTTTCATGGAATACTTAAATTGAAAATTTTGAAATTTCACTT
>SCLH01001758.1:33724-54165 GCA_004367855.1 Oikopleura vanhoeffeni
CGTGTTATTTATGCACTTGTTTGTCAGAATCGGCGAAAATGAGAGAGTTTTTAATTTTTTATTCACATTTGATGACTTTTTATAATACTTTTTTAAAAAATTGTTTTTATAGGACAGTAGAAAATTCTTTGTATAATATTATTATCATTGAAAAATATATGTTGATAATGAATCGTCGGTTATATGCTTGATTCAAATGCAACACCACGGATGGTGCAAAGACACTACGGGTCCAGAGATTGTTGGCCACTACGGGAGTTAAGTAAAAACATAATTTAAGAAAGGCAACCATAGAGTCTATTGATAATCAAAGTGCAGTTCATTAAATAACCTGACAAAGTTGATAGAATATTTTTTGATGGTCTAGCGTTTAAAATTTGAAATTTAACACAAAAATATTCAGTTTCACAAGAATGCGTCATTTACCGTAGTACATTAGTTATTAACCACTGGAATCACAGAAAAAAAGTTCCGCCAAGGCACCAGAGCCGATATATCGCTCTACTTTGGACGTTGTTTACAGAAAGCTCAAGGTAGTTGAAGCTCCGATTTTTTGGATTAGGAAGTTGAAAAAGTATTTTTTGCATGTATCATTTCAGATTATAGAATTTTGATTTTTAGTTCTAGAAAATATAGTTGGAAAACCGAGGGTAGGATATCACGTGATACGTGCTCATCGTAGTCTTCACAAAATTTTATTTTTATGGGTACCAACGCTCAAGTATCTGCCCTACGTCACACTTCAATCCAATTATATATCTGTATATCACCAATCGAAAGTTATTTTTAAAAATAAAACAAAATGATGAAAAAATCACAAATGTCTATGAAAAATAGCTAATTTTCCAAATAAAAGCAGATTGATATACTTTTAATTATTAATTTTATATAGTACAAGTGACAGTGTGGACAATTTTTGACTGATTTAATTAATTTTTATAATAATAATTTTTTCATGGAATATTAAATTGAAAAATTTGAAATTTCACTTCCAACAAAAATATCTGTCCCAAGATACGAATAAATTTTACTGTTAATTGTTTTGTATGCACAAAACACTTTCCTAAAAACAGGCAAATCTCACATTTGTATTTGATGTCTAGTTTGGAAATAATTTTTCCGGAAGTAAAACTTCGGCGAAAAATCTCAAAAAATCAACTTCCCGTAATATTCGAACCAAATATCCCAAAACACATTGAGTATTTTTTTCGAAATCACCGCAAAATTCTTTAAAATGTTTTCGGAAGAAACAACTCTGTGACATTTTTTTGCCCTTTTTAGAAGGTTTTAGGTACGCTTGAGCCGATATATCTGCTCTATGATTCCAAGGGTTAAACTATTATTTCATCGATTTAGCTCAAAATACCTATTTATATACTTTTATATCCGAATACGTATAATCTAAACGCCAATTATTATATTATCGCGGCCAAATAAAAAACATCAGAAAAAACGGTAATTTTACGAGCTTTATCTAAAATACTTCCAGTGCCAATATCGCCGAATGCGCCAACATCGCAAAATTTGCCAATATCGCCGAATTTTTATTTTTGCAAAAGACTTTCAGCGATATTAGACCCCCTGTATTGACGGGTACCATGAAATAAAATAAACGCTGAGTTGATATTAATTTTTGAAATAATTTCTAGACAACAACTGTTTTTTTTCTAAATCTTACCGTTTTTCAAAATACTTTAATTGTAAAACTGCAATTTGGCAACCAATATCAAGCGACGATTTACCTCGTCGATGTTTTATTAATTTGGTGGATTTCCAGAAAAATTTACAAATAAATTCACTGAAACCTCTCCGATTTTTCTTAATGATTTCTGAAGAAGCATCTACAAGGGAATCTCGAATTTTACAAGTTTTACCAAAGGGACAAATGTTTCTACGAATAATCAGTCGAAAAACTCTTGCAGATGACGAAAATAGTCTAAGTCGGGTATATTCTACTATTTTGAAAATAATTTTTTTTTACAACTTAACTTTTCACTGTCTATTTTGCAAATATCCTTTAACAGCACGAAGATTTTTTGGCCGAAAATGAAGCAAATCCAAGAAAAAGTTGAATTTTTACATGATGATGGCAAAGGATTCGATTCCGATAAAAATGATAATGTTTATACAGCTCTTATTAATCCCCCACCATGCCCAGAAGAATTAAGGGGTGATAATGGAAATTGTGAAACTAAAATGATTGTTTTATTCAAATTTACAAATTCTTTTGATACAAGGATAGGGGGTCCGAGGTCAGAAAAATTCCTAAGGAAATTTTTTTTAGAAAATTCAAATTTTTTCTCTAAAGCTCCAAAACTGCGTAAATTTTATCTCTGGCCACCTTGTGGTCAAAATAGGAAAAATGTAATTGAATTATTATCGGCTTTTAAATTCTGAACTTTCGAGGAAATATTAGAAACCTCAATTGACCTCGGACACCCTATGCAAGGACTGAAATTTTCTCTGTTGATATGAAATCTCGTAATCCAGAAGATGATTTCTTACCAACTACTCCCCAGGATTTTATTTTTGGTAATCATTCAGATCAACTCAAATGGGCACCTTCTGAATTCAATAATAGACAAAATGACGTTATATACGAAATTTATCATTTGGATGGATATCTATCGTCGAAAATTTTCTCAAATTTATCTATCACAAAAATTAATGTTACAAATCAGGATAGAAATCAAGATCAAAAAATTCTCGATGCGGTTTAGTGTCAAAGCTTTAAACTGTCCGAGGTTTTAATTTGTATGTTTCAAAAATACGCAAAATTCTTCATTTCAAAAAGTCCTGGCAGTGTCGATCGTTTCTTCCATTACATTTACACATCGACTTATCAAATTATCACCTCAAATATATCATTCAGAATATAAGTGAAGAATTCGAAAAAATAAATTCATATTTTACAGAGTCTTTGGAGCAGTTATTTGAGGATGGGCCCGCAGTTGGTGGAGTCCCGGCATTTTCACTTATTATTACAGACAAAAAGAAAGAAGCTAAATTTGAGCCATTTCGAAGTTCTTTTTATCAAAATTATAAAGTTAACGTTTGGCCTGGTGAAACGCAAGCAATAATTGGTACGTTAATTAAAATTTGCAAAAAGCCTTTTCAGCTATTCGTAAAACCTGGATTTCGAATTAGTTATCAACGATCCTTATTTTCGAGCCGAAAAGGTTTATGGAAATGAAATCGAAAATGATAACACCAGGTTTTAAGTAAAGCAGCGTTTACTAAATTAATTCCATAAAGGGCTCAAAAAACGACACCTATCCCCTTAATTATTTAAGCGATCAAAAATTGTCCACAGTGTTACTTATCTCCTTAAAAATGATAGCAAAAGTGTAATAATGGGCTTTTATTGAAAAAATAAGCATTTTTTATAAAAAATCGTGATTTTTTTATAAATTTTTTTGACTTATTTAAAAAAAAGTTTGACGTAGGCCAGATACTTGTGCATCGTTTTCGATAAAAATGTAACTTGTGAAGACTTTCTATTACATGATATGCTATACACCTGTACCTTACTTTTCAAACTATATTTTCTAAAACTAAAAATGGAAATTCTATAATATGTCGGTTGCAAAAATATAATTTTTCAACTTCCTTATGCAAAAAATGGGAATTCCAACTGTCTTGAGCTTCCCGTTAACAACGTTTAAAGTAGAGCAAGTAAAGACTATAGTAGCTCTGCCTTGGCGGAAGTTTTTTTTATCTGCTCACAAGGGTTAATTAATTATTAAGGGTTCAATCGATTTAATTCTATGAGTTATAATTTTACATACATGATTTATTCTTATCACGTTCTCATTTTTGAAATGTGGCCCGGTGCGAAATCTAGAATTCTCTATTATAGAATCCATAATGTCAATATTTTTTGGCAGTTTTGCATTTTTGGTTTTCATGAACATAAGCAGAAATTTCAAAAATACCTCCAAAACTTGAACTGGTCAGACATAAAAAACTTGTCACAATTCAAAAATTTGTAGCACCCTTTTTCCGGCTTGGGTAAAATGTATGTTTGTAGTGGTTCGAAAATATCGTCATTTGAAGTACCGGGAGTACAAATTGAATTATTCAGAACAGTTCATCGAAAATTCCGAAAACTCAAAACAAATAATGAGCCAGTTAGGAAAATGACTGTTTCTGAAATTCTAGTTTAAATTTCTAGAAAGTGTAAAAATCACACTTTTTTCCATGAAGTGATCAACTATTTTATCGTACCAGTCTTTTAAAATAAAGCAATTGAAAATCGAAAAAAAGCAGTTAAAAAAGTCTACCAGTAAGAGAGCAATAACTGTATCAGTAAACCCTCACAGTTTTAAACACAAAGTATAAGTTTGTCACATACTGTTTGTGACATAGACCTGAAATATTTTAGCGAAGAATTATTATCGCCCTGAAATATCGAACCTTATCAGTTCACCTCATGAGGCCTCAGTTCCAATTTCAAATATTTTGGTTATTTTCAGAAATATATTTTGAGATTATTTCTAGAAAAATTGAATCTTGGCTTCAAACACACAGACGCGCAGTTGAGAACTGACAAAATAGCTATAATAGCTCTTGAATCCTTTCATTTTTAGATAACGATAAATCAACAGATGATACAGGAAATGCAACCATGACACTTTCCCCAACAAATATCACAATTTTACTTGATGAATTTGCCAAATTTTTATGCGAAAAAGTATCTCATATTGATCAAATTTGGATAGCGGTTCGTGCTGTTGGATCAAATGGAAATCCATCGCCGTTTTCCAAGGGGTTAAATTTTCCGTTTTCAATTTCAACAAATGGAAGTATTGGAAAATTATCTCATGAAATTTTAATTATTGAACCGACGCCCACAAATGAAACTGAAAATAAAAATATCAAAGTTGACGGAACCTGGGCTGATAGATTTAGAAAATCAGCACTAAAATTTTATGAAGAATGGAAGAAATAGTATTAAAAATATTAATTTTTATATGGAAAACTTTTTGCGATATCGGCACTTTCGGTGATTGTTTTTAACAATTGGTTCAAATGAAGTAAATGACCAAAACGCGTTAATTTGTGTCCCCATATTTCCTTTCACACATTGCTTAAGATTTGAGCCCTATTACTAGAAAACACACTACCTTAACTACACAGGGCTCAAATCTTAATCAAAGTGTAAAAGGGGGATATCGTCGAAAGTGCCAATATCGTTAATTTATAGTATTAATTTGATATCATTGATTCTTCAGAAGACAAGATTATTTTGAAGATGAATTTTTTAATATTTTTAAAGGTTATTGTTATAAGTGTATTATCGTTTCTAATTTTGATTTCGCTTGGTGGGTTTGTTGTATATCGATGTTTTTGCCTCAAAATTAAACACCAAAGATTGAAAAAAGAACGATCGAAAATACAAAAATCGAAGAAACAATCGAAAGAAAAATCAAAAAAGAAAAGAAAATCAGAAACCCGCATTAGCTGATTAAAAATAAACTGAAATTAATTTATTCCTATCAGATTAAAACTTGTAACTAGCAGTGCTAAATAAAATTTGGAAATGATTTTTTATTGTTTATTTTTAAGAGTAAATGCACTTTTGAACTCGCGAACTGAAGATTCTGTGAGCAGTACTAAGATTTTTTATGATCTCATGAGAACTTATGACAAAAATATAAGGAAAGTTCAGAATTCGGCAATAATGTTTAGTTTTTCCAAAGGAGAGTATAAGTTTCCAAGAGATGGCCTGAAACTTAAAAATTCACAAAACCTCATCGCAGAATGGGTTTAAAAAGTGGTCAACAAATGACCCTCATTTTCTTTATCGCAGAATGTTTCAACTTTTAAAACAGACCTAACAACAGCGCTAAGCTCTAAAATGGCAATTACTTACTACTAGTAAGATCATTTGAAATAAGAAATTTCAAAAGTCAAAAATTGGTAGCGATTTCGTGAGTGCATCTTGTAGAAAAGTTTCTTTCTTCATTTTGACAAAGGAGGTTTTTCAGGATTTGAGTTTTTTTTTAAATTTTTGTTTTAGGTAAAAAAAGTGACTTTTTAGTCCGTGAGCTCCCGTGGGAATTAAATTGTTGGTAATAAACATCCTATCAACGGACTCGAAACCAAAGGGTCGCTAGATTAAATGTCGTTGAAACGTTAACATTTGCACTCTAATTGTTTTTGATGCCGTCTTCATCGATTATTGGGCATATTTTGGTAAATTTGAAGCATCAATATCATTTCGGTACCGGAAGCTGTATTAACTGTTAATTTTGACCAACCGGACAAACGATAACATTGTCAAAAACCTAGAGATAACGTGAGCGTCAGCTAATGATTTTTGTTACCGACATTTTAACTCCCATCAAACCCATGGACTAAAAGGTCACTTTTCTCACATTGAAATCATTTTACAAGATGCACTAATACGTGAATCGAGTAGATTGAGATAAGTCGGCAATTTTGAACTATAAAAGACCAAATTATCTTATAAAACCTGTTGATGTCTCGATCGATATTTTCATGAATTCTTTCGGATCTGTCAAAGCAGGAGATATGAGTTATTCTGTAAATATTAATTTGCGAATGAGATGGAATGAACCGAGACTAGACTTTTCGCACATGAACACAGCCGAAGGTAATCTACGACTCCAACAACATAAATTATTATAATGTATAGATACTAGTATATATCCAGGGTGCGCACCAGGCAGCCGAATAAAAGTTTTCATGACTGTTTTTCGACTTTAAGAGGGTTATCGTTACCTGATAAAATATTGCCAGTTACAAAAAATTGAGGCCTCTGGTGGTCAGAATATCAGTCCAGAAAAACGTTTTTTGACTTCAAATTTGATTAATAGGACACAAATATTGATTTAATCGATTAAAAACAGCAATAACACTGCAAGAAATTTTGGCAAGGAAAATATAAAAAAAATTGAGATCATTTGAAGGAAAAATTTTACCCCGAAATTGCGTAGACAAATGAATGTTTTTCATGAGCAATAAATTAAGTTTTAATTTTCCTATTTGTTTGTCTATTTGAATATCACGGACCTCAAAATCTATTTGATGGAATTTCTTGTTCATCCTGTTACAATCCGGTTAACTTGTTTTGCTTGTTTCATTAGATAAATTAATAATTTTTGACCATTTTTATCTTATTGATCTCGTATTATTTTTTTTCCTTACTTGAAAACCAAATTCGTTAATTTGGAAGTGTAGTGGTTTAAGTGTAGTGGTTAAGAGAAGAAACGTAACAAGCGTTCCCTACGCGTGAACCAATAAAGAAGAGCTATATCAATTTACAGCACATCTACTACGCATTTTGATTGCCCATTATGTGCTGATAAATTGGTACTAAATAGCTTCTTTCACACTTTCAATTTTGTCCGGTGCGCTGCATATGTACAGTATGTGTTTTTTTGAGGAGAACAGAATATCAAGTGTCCGGGAAAATCGTCTTTATTTTGGGGAGAATTCTCCCGAATTGTTTACTTTTTGTTCCCCGAAAAAACCACATACTGTATATCATATATCCCTTTATTCATTTTTGTTTATTTGCTAACGTTTTCGATAATCTATATCATTTTCAGGCAAAATTTTTTACAACTTAATTTTAACCACAGAAATAACACAAAAGTTAAGTTTAACTAAATCTAGAATTCAAATATTTTTGATGCAACTTTTCGGGCTAAAATATCCCTTTAACACCTTTTGCTTAATCTAGGGTGTGCGGGCTGAGGGAGCCAATCCTAACACTCCTAAGACCCCTCTAAGCACTCATGAGGCCGCTTCTCAGCCCGCACATCCGAGATTAAGCAAAAGGTGTTAAAGGGATATGATATATATTATGACAAAATTGATAATTGAATATATTTTAGAATCAATCCCAGTACATGCTTCTTTGCTTGATACAATTTGGATGCCCGATTTAATTTTTACAAATGAAAAAAGTTCTCGATTCCATAATATAACAACTGAAAATCGATTGGTTCGATTATCGAAAAATGGTGATGTCTATACCTCCACCAGGATCAGTTTAGTCATGTCAAGTCAAATGAGATTAGAAAATTTTCCGATGGATTCCCAAAGTTTGTACATGCAGGATGAGATGGAAAATTTTTTGTATGTAAAAGCAATATGATTGAAATTTGCAAGATTGTCGTAATTTGTCGACTTTTGCATTCAGTTGAATGGTTAGAACAATGTTTTGTTTACTTTTAGAAAAAGCAATTTTTATCATTTTTGAAAAAATAATATTCAAAAAGTTCGCTAATTCTTTTCGAAAACGCTGTTTTTATTCCTTTTTGAAAACANCAACAAAAATATCTGTCCCAAGATACGAATAAATTTTACTGTTAATTGTTTTGTATGCACAAAACACTTTCCTAAAAACAGGCAAATCTCACATTTGTATTTGATGTCTAGTTTCGAAATAATTTTTCCGGAAGTAAAACTTCGGCGAAAAATCTCAAAAAATCAACTTCCCGTAATATTCGAACCAAATATCCCAAAACACATTGAGTATTTTTTTCGAAATCACCGCAAAATTCTTTAAAATGTTTTCGGAAGAAACAACTCTGTGACATTTTTTTGCCCTTTTTAGAAGGTTTTAGGTACGCTTGAGCCGATATATCTGCTCTATGATTCCAAGGGTTAAACTATTATTTCATCGATTTAGCTCAAAATACCTATTTATATACTTTTATATCCGAATACGTATAATCTAAACGCCAATTATTATATTATCGCGGCCAAATAAAAAACATCAGAAAAAACGGTAATTTTACGAGCTTTATCTAAAATACTTCCAGTGCCAATATCGCCGAATGCGCCAACATCGCAAAATTTGCCAATATCGCCGAATTTTTATTTTTGCAAAAGACTTTCGGCGATATTAGACCCCCTGTATTGACGGGTACCATGAAATAAAATAAACGCTGAGTTGATATTAATTTTTGAAATAATTTCTAGACAACAACTGTTTTTTTTCTAAATCTTGCCGTTTTTCAAAATACTTTAATTGTAAACTGCAATTTGGCAACCAATATCAAGCGACGATTTACCTCGCCGATGTTTTATTAATTTGGTGGATTTCCAGAAAAATTTACAAATAAATTCACTGAAACTCTCCGATTTTCTTAATGATTTCTGAAGAAGCATCTACAAGGGAATCTCGAATTTTACAAGTTTTACCAAAGGGACAAATGTTTCTACGAATAATCAGTCGAAAAACTCTTGCAGATGACGAAAATAGTCTAAGTCGGGTATATTCTACTATTTTGAAAATAATTTTTTTTTACAACTTAACTTTTCACTGTCTATTTTGCAAATATCCTTTAACAGCACGAAGATTTTTTGGCCGAAAATGAAGCAAATCCAAGAAAAAGTGGAATTTTACATGATGATGGCAAAGGATTCGATTCCGATAAAAATGATAATGTTTATACAGCTCTTATTAATCCCCCACCATGCCCAGAAGAATTAAGGGGTGATAATGGAAATTGTGAAACTAAAATGATTGTTTTATTCAAATTTACAAATTCTTTTGATACAAGGATAGGGGGTCCGAGGTCAGAAAAATTCCTAAGGAAATTTTTTTAGAAAATTCAAATTTTTTCTCTAAAGCTCCAAAACTGCGTAAATTTTATCTCTGGCCACCTTGTGGTCAAAATAAGAAAAATGTAATTGAATTATTATCGGCTTTTAAATTCTGAACTTTCGAGGAAATATTAGAAACCTCAATTGACCTCGGACACCCTATGCAAGGACTGAATTTTCTCTGTTGATATGAAATCTCGTAATCCAGAAGATGATTCTTACCAACTACTCCCCAGGATTTTATTTTTGGTAATCATTCAGATCAATCAAATGGGCACCTTCTGAATTCAATAATAGACAAAATGACGTTATATACGAAATTTATCATTTGGATGGATATCTATCGTCGAAAATTTTCTCAAATTATCTATCACAAAAATAATGTTACAAATCAGGATAGAAATCAAGATCAAAAAATTCTCGATGCGGTTTAGTGTCAAAGCTTTAAACTGTCCGAGGTTTTATTTGTATGTTTCAAAAATACGCAAAATTCTCATTTCAAAAAGTCCTGGCAGTGTCGATCGTTTCTTCCATTACATTTACACATCGACTTATCAAATTATCAACTCAAATATATCATTCAGAATATAAGTGAAGAATTCGAAAAAATAAATTCATATTTTACAGAGTCTTTGGAGCAGTTATTTGAGGATGGGCCCGCAGTTGGTGGAGTCCCGGCATTTTCACTTATTATTACAGACAAAAAGAAAGAAGCTAAATTTGAGCCATTTCGAAGTTCTTTTTATCAAAATTATAAAGTTAACGTTGGCCTGGTGAACGCAAGCAATAATTGGTACGTTAATTAAAATTGTCAAAAAGCCTTTTCAGCTATTCGCAAAACCTGGATTTCGAATTAGTTTTCAACGATCCTTATTATCGAGCCGAAAAGGTTTATGGAAATGAAATCGAAAATGATAACACCAGGTTTTAAGTAAAGCAGCGTTTACTAAATTAATTCCATAAAGGGCTCAAAAACGACACCTATCCTTAACAATTTTTTCTCGACAAAGTAACAATCGTATCTTCACTATACATTTCGAACTTGAGATTTTTCGCACGAAAACACATACTGTTAGCGATAAAAATTGTCCATAGTGTTACTTATCTACTAAAAATGATAGCAAAAGTGTAATAATGGGCTTTTATTGAAAAAATAAGCATTTTTTATAAAAATCGTGATTTTTTATAAAAATTTTGACTTATTTAAAAAAAAGTTTGACGTAGGCCAGATACTTGTGCATCGTTTTCGATAAAAAATGTAACTTGTGAAGACTTTCTATTACATGATATGCTATACACCTGTACATTACTTTTCAAACTATATTTTCTAGAACTAAAAATGGAAATTCTATAATATGTCGGTTGCAAAATATAATTCTTCAACTTCCTTATGCAAAAAATGGAATTCCAACTGTCTTGAGCTTCCCGTTAACAACGTTTAAAGTAAAGACTATAGTAGCTCTGCCTTGGCGGAGTTTTTTTTATCTGCTCACAAGGGTTAATTGATTATTAAGGGTTCAATCGATTTAATTCTATGAGTTATAATTTTACATATATGTTATTCTTATCACGTTCTCATTTTGAAATGTGCCCGGTGCGAAATCTAGAATTCTCTATTATAGAATCTATAATGTCAATATTTTTGGCAGTTTTGCATTTTTGGTTTTCAGAACATAAGCAGAAATTTCAAAAATACCTCCAAAACTTGAACTGGTCAGAGATAAAAAACTTGTCACAATTGAAAAATTTGTAGCACCCTTTTTCCGGCTTGGGTAAATGTATGTTTGTAGTGGTTCGAAATATCGTCATTTGAGTACCGGGAGCAGGGATGGGCGTCCGAGCAAAATATCTGCTCGGAAATACGAGCAGGTCGAGCAACCGATCAGATCGGTTTTTTTCCGACCGATCGATCACGTTTTAGGCCAAATTTCCGACCGAACCGATCTTGAAACTGCTCGGATGCCCTTCCCTGACGGGAGTACAATTGAATTATTCAGAACAGTTCATCGAAAATTCCGAAAACTCAAAACAAATAATGAGCCAGTTAGGAAAATGACTGTTCTGAAATTCTAGTTTAAATTTCTAGAAAGTGTAAAAATCACACTTTTTTCCATGAAGTGATCAACTATTTTATTCGTACCAGTCTTTAAAATAAAGCAATTGAAAATCGAAAAAAAGCAGTTAAAAGTCTACCAGTAAGAGAGCAATAACTGTATCAGTAAACCCTCACAGTTTTAAACACAAAGTATAAGTTTGTCACATACTGTTTGTGACATAGACCTGAAATATTTTAGCGAAGAATTATTATCGCCCTGAAATATCGAACCTTATCAGTTCACCTCATGACGGCCTCAGTTCAATTCAAATATTTTGGTTATTTTCAGAAATATATTTTGAGATTATTTCTAGAAAAATTGAATCTTGGCTTCAAACACACAGACGCGCAGTTGAGAACTGACAAAATAGCTATAATAGCTCTTGAATCCTTTCATTTTTAGATAACGATAAATCAACAGATGATACAGGAAATGCAACCATGACACTTTCCCCAACAAATATCACAATTTTACTTGATGAATTTGCCAAATTTTTATGCGAAAAAGTATCTCATATTGATCAAATTTGGATAGCGGTTCGTGCTGTTGGATCAAATGGAAATCCATCGCCGTTTTCCAAGGGGTTAAATTTTCCGTTTTCAATTTCAACAAATGGAAGTATTGGAAAATTATCTCATGAAATTTTAATTATTGAACCGACGCCCACAAATGAAACTGAAAATAAAAATATCAAAGTTGACGGAACCTGGGCTGATAGATTTAGAAAATCAGCACTAAAATTTTATGAGAATGGAAGAAATAGTATTAAAATATTAATTTTTATATGGAAAACTTTTTGCGATATCGGCACTTTCGGTGATTGTTTTTAACAATTGGTTCAAATGAAGTAAATGACCAAAACGCGTTAATTTGTGTCCCCATATTTCCTTTCACACATTGCTTAAGATTTGAGCCCTATTACTAGAAAAACACACTACCTTAACTACACAGGGCTCAAATCTTTAATCAAAGTGTAAAAGGGGGATATCGTCGAAAGTGCCAATATCGTTAATTTATAGTAGTAATTTGATATCATTGATTCTTCAGAAGACAAGATTATTTTGAAGATGAATTTTTTAATATTTTTAAAGGTTATTGTTATAAGTGTATTATCGTTTCTAATTTGATTTCTCTTGGTGGGTTTGTTGTATATCGATGTTTTTGCCTCAAAATTAAACACCAAAGATTGAAAAAAGAACGATCGAAAATACAAAAATCGAAGAAACAATCGAAAGAAAAATCAAAAAAGAAAGAAAATCAGAAACCCGCATTAGCTGATTAAAAATAAACTGAAATTAATTTATTCCTATCAGATTAAAACTTGTAACTAGCAGTGCTAAATAAAATTTGGAAATGATTTTTTATTGTTTATTTTTAAGAGTAAATGCACTTTTGAACTCGCGAACTGAAGATTCTGTGAGCAGTACTAAGATTTTTTATGATCTCATGAGAACTTATGACAAAAATATAAGGAAAGTTCAGAATTCGGCAATAATGTTTAGTTTTCCAAAGGAGAGTATAAGTTTCCAAGAGATGGCCTGAAACTTAAAATTCACAAAACCTCATCGCAGAATGGGTTTAAAAAGTGGTCAACAAATGACCCTCATTTTCTTTATCGCAGAATGTTTCAACTTTTAAAACAGACCTAACAACAGCGCTAAGCTCTAAATGGCAGTTACTTACTACTGGTAAGATCATTTGAAATAAGAAATTTCAAGTCAAAAATTGGTAGCGATTTCGTGAGTGCATCTTGTAGAAAAGTTTCTTTCTTCATTTTGACAAAGGAGGTTTTTCAGGATTTGAGTTTTTTTTAAATTTTTGTTTTAGGTAAAAAAAGTGACTTTTTAGCGTGAGCTCCCGTGGGAATTAAATTGTTGGTATAAACATCCTATCAACGGACTCGAAACCAAAGGGTCGCTAGATTAAATGTCGTTGAAACGTTAACATTTGCACTCTAATTGTTTTTGATGCCGTCTTCAGAAAATCGATTATTGGGCATATTTTGGTAAATTTGAAGCATCAAAATATCATTTCCGGTACCGGAAGCTGTACTTAACTGTTTAATTTTGACCAACCGGTACAAACGATAACATTGTCAAAAAACCCTAGAGATAACGTGAGCGTCAGCTAATGATTTTTGTTACCGACATTTTAACTCCCATCAAACCCATGGACTAAAAGGTCACTTTCTCACGTTGAAATCATTTTACAAGATGCACTAATACGTGAATCGAGTAGATTGAGATAAGTCGGCAATTTTGAACTATAAAAGACCAAATTATCTTATAAAACCTGTTGATGTCTCGATCGATATTTTCATGAATTCTTTCGGATCTGTCAAAGCAGGAGATATGAGTTATTCTGTAAATATTAATTTGCGAATGAGATGGAATGAACCGAGACTAGACTTTTCGCACATGAACACAGCCGAAGGTAATCTACGACTCCAACAACATAAATTATTATAATGTATAAGATACTAGTATATATCCAGGGTGCGCACTAGGCAGCCGAATAAAAGTTCTCATGACTGTTTTTTCGACTTTAAGAGGGTTATCGTTACCTGATAAAATATTGCCAGTTACAAAAAATTGAGGCCTCTGGTGGTCAGAATATCAGTCCAGAAAAACGTTTTTGACTTCAATTTGATTAATAGGACACAAATATTGATTTAATGATTAAAAACAGCAAACACTGCAAGAAATTTTGGCAAGGAAATATAAAAAAATGAGATCATTTGAAGGAAAAATTTTACCCGAAATTGCTAGACAAATGAATGTTTTTCATGAGCAATAAATTAAGTTGTTAAATTTACCTATTTGTTTGTCTATTTGAATATCACGGACCTCATAATCTATTTGATGAATTTCTTGTTCATCCTGTTACAATCCGGTTTAACTTGTTTTGCTTGTTTTCATTACATAAATTAGATAATTTGTGACCATTTTTATCTTATTTGATCTCGTATTATTTTTTTTTCCTTTTTGAAAACCAAATTCGTTAATTTGGAAGTGTAGTGGTTAAGAGAAGAAACGTAAAAGCGTTCCCTACGCGTGAACCAATAAAGAAGAGCTATATCAATTAACAGCACATCTACTACGCATTTTGATTTGCCATTATGTGCTGATAAATTTGGTACTAAATAGCTTCTTTCACACTTTCAATTTGTCCGGTGCGCTGCATATTGTACAGTATGTGTTTTTGAGGAGAACAGAATATCAAGTGTCGGGAAAATCGTCTTTATTTTGGGGAGAATTCTCCCGAATTGTTTACTTTTTGTTCCCCCGAAAAAAACCACATACTGTATATCATATATCCCTTTATTCATTTTTGTTTATTTGCTAACGTTTTCGATAATCTATATCATTTTCAGGCAAAATTTTTTACAACTTATTTTAACCACAGAAATAACACAAAAGTTAAGTTTAACTAAATCTAGAAATTCAAATATTTTTGATGCAACTTTTCGGGCTAAAATATCCCTTTAACACCTTTTGCTTAATCTAGGTGTGCGGGCTGAGGGAGCAATCCTAACACTCTAAGACCCCTCCTAGCCACTCATGAGGCCGCTTCTCAGCCCGCACATCCGAGATTAAGCAAAAGGTGTTAAAGGGATATGATATATATTATGACAAAATTGATAATTGAATATATTTTAGAATCAATCCCAGTACATGCTTCTTTGCTTGATACAATTTGGATGCCCGATTTATTTTTACAAATGAAAAAAGTTCTCGATTCCATAATATAACAACTGAAAATCGATTGGTTCGATTATCGAAAAATGGTGATGTCTATACCTCCACCAGGATCAGTTTAGTCATGTCAAGTCAAATGAGATTAGAAAATTTTCCGATGGATTCCAAAGTTTGTACATGCAGGATGAGATGGAAAATTTTTTGTATGTAAAAGCAATATGATTGAAATTTGCAAGATTGTCGTAATTTGTCGACTTTTGCATTCAGTTGAATGGTTAGAACAATGTTTTGTTTACTTTTAGAAAAAGCAATTTTTATCATTTTTGAAAAATAATATTCAAAAAGTTCGCTAATTCTTTTCGAAACGCTGTTTTTATTCCTTTTGAAAACAGAATTCAAAGCTCTGTTTGTGTTCATTTTTCCGAAAATAAATTCAGAAAAGCTTGTTTTTATTATTTTTGAAATAAAATTAAAATTCGAAAGGCGGTTTTTATTATTTTTGCAAATTAAATTAGAAAAAGTGTCTTTCATTTTTTTCGGAAATTTGAATTCGGAAAAAAATACATTTTTTTGAAAAATAAACTTTAAAATTTTTTTTTATCGTAAATTGAAATTCGAAAATTTTTCACCCTTTTCGATAAATAAAACTTAATTTAAATCTCAGTAAAAAGCTTGAATGTTTTACGCGTCCTGATTCTCAAGTTCGATTTAAATGGTCACTAGAAGCACCCTTTCAATTTAATGAAGCATTATCTTTACCAGATTTCAGTTTTGAAAAAGATGACATCAAACTGACTAGATGCGACAAGAAATATGAAACTGGAACATATAGTTGTATAGAGGCCAGATTCAAATTAGAAAGATTGCTTGGATATTATTTGTTAGGTCTTTACATACCAACTGCATTGGCTGTGGTTTTGAGGAATGGTTTCACAAATTAATTTTATTTTTAAGAGATTCCGTGATTTCTCAGTTACTCGCTACTCCCTCTTGACCACCTAAGCGAAAATTCCTTTTTAGCAAAAAATTACCTTAATCCCGCCTGCCTTTTCAATGGGGGTCTTTCCCTTTCGAACTATTAAATAATGTATTTTTATTTCGAACATAGTTCGTGTTTATTTTGACGTTTCGGCTAAACAGCTCTATTCAGTGTGGTGAACAGAGAGAAGAAAGAACAAAACGAGAACCTATGCGAAACAAAAAATTGTTTCGAAACAAAAATATAATTTTTATGTCTCAAAAACCCAGAGATATTAAATAATGGGCCCTCTTCCCGAATTGTAAGGGGGTATATCTAAGATAGGAATCCCCTGTTCTTTCGGTTCGCGTTCGTGGTTGAACTTCTTTTCGAAGCTCTTATTGGTCAAAAACTTAAATCCGGTGCTCTCATTGGTCAAAAACAGGTTGAACACGAACGCGAACCGAAGGAACAAGAGATCCTTATCTTAGATATGGCGCATATCTTCGAATCTAGATGAGTTAGAGAGCTTGATTTCTGCTTTTTGCAGTCAAGCAGGCTTATGAAGTTTTATACAAAGAAAAAATTTTTAAAACAAATTTCGAATTTTTTTTCTAACTGTTGACTTAGCAGTGCTTTTTTTTGAAAATGAGAAAATGTTTTGTCTCTGGCGGCCCAAAGTTTGTACTACCATTTTCAAAAAAAATTCGTTGGTACTATTCGAAATTTGACATAGTGACCTTGAGCTAAAAAAATGATTTTCAAACCGTGATCCTGGGAGTTAACTCCCACAGTCTTTTTACGGTCACGCGTGACCGTGACTCGTTTAATCGCAATTTAGGACCCTTAATCATTCATTATGAAATATTTACAAAGAATCGATCGACTTTTAAATAATTGACGTTTGTGCGTTTTTTTTCTAGAAATTTTTACTGTATTACAGTACTTATTTTCTTGCAAAAAAAAATAAACCATCAGAAAAAGACTTGGAGCTGAATCAGAAAAAAAATTTTAAGACTTTTTTCCCATTGCACCATAGCCTGAAATGATCACGTGACCGTATATTCAAGGAATAAGGTTGGCCAAAATAGTTACTGTTTTTTTTCAAAAATTACTTAGATCAATTTTTGAAAAAAATGAAGTGGTTCTTTAGAAGTTTTTAAGACCTTTTATCTATTACACCAAAGACCAAAACGATCACGTGACCTTTAAATCAAAAAATAAGGTTTTGGGTAAAGTACATAAATAGTAGTCAGATTTAGCCGAAAAATTTTGTTGGGTAATAAACACCTAATTTAAGAGTTTTGAACATAATGGTTTCTTCCAAATAGGTCACGTGATCTTATTTTTCAAGAAATAAGGATAAATATATGACATATTTCAGACCTTATTTTTGAATTATTTCGTCACGTGATTTCATTCGGACTGTACCGTAATGAGAAAAACGTCTTGAAAACGTTTGAAGTTGACCCTGGAATTTTTTTGGCGTGATTGGAGTCCTTTTTCAAAATACCGTATATTGTTAACCGTATATCAAATTACCGTTAACTTCAACGAAAGAATCGGAAGAGTCGACTTTCTCATGAAAATATTAGCAACTTTAGGTCAATTATGTACTGAAAAGTTGCCAGAGATCAACAATCTTCTTGTGAAATCTCAGAAATTTGACTATTTTTTTGCTCTCTAGTAACCTTTCAGTACATAATTCACCCATAGTTGCTAATATTTTTATTAGAAAATCGACCTCTCCGATTCTTTTGAGGGTACTTACAAGCTTCTACGATGAACTTGAAATTGGCCTTGAACCTTGTCATAAAAAAAATAGTTCTTTATAATTTTTAAGGAGCTGATTTTGTAAAAATTTTAATCAAAACATGCAACTTTTTGCAGTTTCAGCACCCAAATTGGTGTCGGTTTAATACTGCAAATTTTCAAATGTCAAATTTAGCCTCAACGCGTATCAATTATGCCCTTTAAGATTTTTTTTCGCGATTAACGTAATTTACCGGTTGGTCTGACAAGCCATTGAAAAAATCAGACAAAAATTTCTTTCGGAGATTACGAACTACAATTCTTGATTTTTTATATATTTTTCATGTAGAAAATTCTACGAAAAAAAAGTATACAGTGTAGACTATACTGTCTAGACTTAGTATAGTCTATACGGTATAGACTTAGTATAGTCCATACGGTATACCAGGCTTCCAAAACGGATGGCTTTTATCCTCTTTTCTATACCTTTTCATAGCAAAAGATATGGAAAATTTGGGGATAAGAATATAAAATCGCCAAAGGGATGGCTTTTTTGGAAGCCTGGTCTACACTGTATAGTCCTTGAAAAAGCCTTTCCAGCCTATAGATCCCTCTTGAGACGTTTTAGTGAAAAAAATAGTGGTAGATTTTTCCGTCGTAGAAACAAAAGTCAAATCTTACGATTTTTGAAGTCTTCATTTTTTTACTATTTCTCTAGTGGGTTTTTCCTGGTTTCTTTTAAAACTTTCCTCTAAAATCATATTCCTCCGGGTAATTTGCTCAAGAATATTTCAAAAACATTTACTTTGATTCTAGAAATAATTATTCTTCTTTCTGAAATAATCTCTTTTCGCTGATTTGTAAAAATTTTATTTTCTGTGATTTATTCAAAAAATAACGAATAATCGCATAACATGAATCTAGAAATTTTGACTTTATGGAAAAAATCCCGATCTGCAAAACGCGGTTGCCCATCGGAATTTTTTGGCGTGATTGGAGTACTTTTTCAAATGTATATTGTTTCGTATATCAATTCCGTTATTCAATTCATCGTAGAAACTCTAAGCTACAAGAATCGAAAGAAATCGATTCTCATGAAATATAGAACTATGGGTCTAATTATGTACTGAAAGGTCGTGCCAGAGGCACAATCTTCGGTGAATCTCAGAAATTGATATTTTTTTGTCTCTAGTAACCGTTCAGTACTATATTCACCCGTCGTTGCTAATATTTATTAAATTGAAATTGGCCTTGTATATCATAAAAAATAGTTCCTTTATAATTTTAGGAGCTGATTTGTAAAAATTAATAAAACATGCAATTTTTTTTGCAGTTAGCCACCCAATTGGTGCCGGTTAATACTGCAATTTTAAAAGTCAATTTAGCCTCAATGCGTATCAATTAGCCCTAAGGGTATCCCGGTTCCCCTAACTTTCTGCAGTTATTATGTCATAAAAATGCCAAATCAATTGTTATGTTGGGCATAAAACACCCAATGACAACAAAACAATTTTCGAATTTGCGTTTTTTTCGATTTTTTTCTAAGTATTTTCTCAAAATTATGTTCAAAATAACGTTTGTTTCAAATTTGACCACTAAGATCTCAAATTTGTCATGCCGTAAAGCCAACTTTCTCTTAGTGTTTTCCCAGCTTTCTTTGAGCCTACTTTCGAAAAAATCGAAGCACTTTTTTTTCGGATTTTTTCACGTGACTTGAAAATTCATTATTTTTGTTTTGGGTCGAATTGGACAAAAGCCCAAGGAAAGTTTCTGTTTGTTTTAGGACTAGCTTTTGCAAAAATTTGAGTAAATTTTGAAATTTAACCTAGGAGGAGATAGATTTTCCGATGAAAAAGTCCAAAACCCGGTATTTTGGACCGGTTTTTTTAGTATTCGAGAATAAATATAGCATTAATCGACAAAAGCTTACCAACAAAAGTTTGTTATAATTATACAGGTTATGTTAAATTTGAGTTTATTTCAAAATAAACCTTGGCAGGATAGATTTTCCGTTTTGGCTTAGGTGGCTCTTGTGCGCTTATGTGTGAAGGAGTGTGGTATACAAAGTTTTGGCAAATTTTTTTCGCAAGTTGAAGGCTAGTTCTACAAACTGGCTAATCTGATTATATCCTCTGAGGCCGTGTTTCGCCATATTTCTAGAGATATGTCAACTTTTAGGGACCGGGATACTTAATTGTGTGAATCGTGCTAAAAAGAAAAGATTTTTATATTTTCTTTACCATTCACTGCTTTAAATTACTTTTTTCACATTTTGTTTTGATAACGATTGTAGATATCAGTTACATTGATCAAATGAAAATATATGTTGATAATGACGAGGTTTATACTGCT
>SCLH01001758.1:54186-68197 GCA_004367855.1 Oikopleura vanhoeffeni
AGGACTTGCGCACCGAGTGATTGTACATGGTATTAAGCGAAAATGTAAATTACTTTCAAAAGTACTTAATAACGTTACTTTTGTGAAGTACTTTCATTTGTTACCTTGACACTATCTCGGCAGCATCCTGCTAGTCGTCGATTTATTTCTCGAGCGTCGTAACTTTGAGCCAGTGTCCAATCAGAATACCTGATTGGCGCTCAATTCAAGAATCCGCGATTTAATTGGCCACTTTATTAAAGTTATGACGCTCCAGATAAATCGCAAACTAGGCCTAGTTAGGCAGGATGTTCGATATATCAACTATGGTCTATAAAATATAAAGCTCAGTTTTTTTCTTTCAAAATATGAATTTTAAAACAAACGGTTTTTACTAATCTGTCGATTGACCTAAGAAAAAAGTTGAGAGTTCAAAAAGTTCATCAATAACTTCCGGTTTACGAGAATTATGTATATCATCAGCACGTCTTGCCACAATCGATTTTCGGCAAAATCGACCACTGCGGTTAGATTTGTCACATATACTGATTAGTGCCAAAATTTTTATGCGCGTTTAGTGATGAAAATGTTTTTTTTTTCAAAACTCAATATTTTTTGCGGAAAACTGAAAATTTTGTCATTATGAAAAACAAGAAAAAAAAGTCAATTTTTTGGAAAAATTTACTTTACAGCCATAATTCTTAGAATTTTCTCTCTTTCGTTTGATACTCATACTGGGGTCATTTCCGGTCATTTGAAAATCTCGGATTTCGAAAAAATTTCAAAAATTTTCAAAAAAATTTTTCCATTTTTTCGGAAAAAATGCATCGGGAATTAGCATCCTCGGATTTTGGAATGGCCCTTTTGTCTCATATAAGCCTTGACAGGTGACACCTCATCAACGAAGTACGAAAAGTTTGCATTTTTTGCAATAAAATACTCATGTTACTCTATCTTATTTATTTATAATCTAAGAAGAATTTTTTTAATTTGTTACCTGCACGCTGTATGACGTAGGACTTAAGCTCAGTAGGCATCAGCTCAAGCTGAAGGACAGCCTCGATCACAATTAAATTATTGTTTCGAATATTTCTTTGTTCCATATATTTTCCCTCTGAAATTATCCATTTGGCTGATCGCAGATCAAACCCGCGCAAATTGTAGGCTCTTGAAATATCCCTTTAGGGGGAAGAATTATTATTTTCTGGTTTGGTCTAGTATTTGGTACTAGAGCAAACACTAGAAATAACAATCTTCTTCCTAAAATGGATATATGGTCCATATGATATGGACCATAATCCCTTTATCACTTTTTGCTTAGAGTGCGTAGCCACTACTCCGCTTTAACGTGTATTTTAACGTTGTGGCTACGCAATCTAAGCAAAAAGTGATAAAGGGAATATCATATGGGCCAATATCATACGGTTCCCTCAGAAAATAAATGTATTCATATTTACGGAGAAAATTGGCCATTTTATTGAAATTTCGGACTTATCAAATAACTATTATTTGAATTTATACCGATTGTAGTCCGAGACAAATATACGTCCAAAGGTGAGGCTCTTAGTTGCGTTCTCACTCAGAACTTCTGATGCCTTCGCGGAGTTTGTAATGTCCACAATTAAATCCCTCGAACTTAAACTCAAACCATCTTAGTTTATCTGAGCTTTGGATGACACCTACGAATGCTCCTGCTTCGAATTTGTATTGGAAATTTTTGCTAAAACTTGAAGGTGAATATAAAAATAAGTTCACCAGAAACTTTAAATTTGTTTCAGTGTGAACCACAGCTGTAGCAGACAAGAATTTACCAAGAGTTCATATATATAAAAGCACTGGATATTTGTGCTCTTTGTAATGATTCCGAAATATTTGAAGAATAACATTCCTTCAATTCTGCTAAAGGAAAGCTACATTGTTAATTAAATTTCCTTTATTTTGTGTTGGAATTCGAATTTATATGCAAAAAAAACGATTTTGTGTAGGTCCTACACTGTAGGGATACCAATAAAAAAAAACAGCTTATCAGTGTTTATATGATTTTGTGTAGAAAAGACTTGATATTGAGGTTTTTGTACTAAAATCTAGAATTCTTAAAACGTTTGAAAAATTCCAAAAAAATTTTAACTTTTACTCTTTTTGATATTCGAAAGACCAAATATCCCTTTTAACCACATTAATGGATGATCTAGGAATGTGGCGGGTTTAGGAGTGTTAGGAGGAAGAGCCACTCATGGGGCCACTTCTTAAACACTCTTTAACCCGCACATTCCTAAGATCATCAATATCTGTGTTAAGCGATATAGGATATCAAAAAAGCTGTTTTTTCATTAACAAAAGTTAATCTTATATAAAAACACAGTTTATTTTCCAGGAAAAAATCGAAAAGTGTCAGGACTTTTTGAGAAACTGTATTATTTTTAGATTCGAGAATTGTCAGGGACGTTTGAGTAACTGTCAGAACGTTTGAGAAGGTGGTTGTAATTATTTCAGGAATCACATGGAAAATCGAAATGTGCACGATTCGTGCAGCACGAACACCTTTCAAAAACTCTGGTACAATTTAGAAATTTGTACCAGTTTATTGCTTGTACCAACATAGCCTATGTGACATAGGAAGCAAGCGCGTGTACCTGCGTTTTTACAAAAAACTATTTTTTCGGAAAGCATGTTTTCTTATTTTGAATCGTGATTTAGCATGTCAATTTGACTTCATTGCGCTTGTAGAATATGCTGTCGTCAATGTGAAAATTCGCACTGAGCTCAGGCTAAGATTGAAGCCAAAAAACAGAAAACTTGAAACTCGAAGAAATTTAACAACAAAATGGAAGATGAATCGGAAAAAGTTGCTATGAATTAAACACAATGGGCTTATGGGCTAGGCCAAATTAATTTTTTTTTCAAATAAACATTGTTTTATAGATATTGTTGGGACTCAAATCCGAATCTGAAAAACCAGTCATTATCATTGGTTAGAGAAAGTTTCAATGCTGAAATTTTGGATGAAAAATTTCGAAAAATATACCAGCATTTTTTCGAATGTTCAATATCATATACTGGGGGGTATTTTATGAACTTAATAGTAATTCTGTTTCAATGTAATTCTCAAATATCTATTGCATTTACTGCTAAAAAAAAAATTCATGCTACAAAACAGCGTGGGTTCTTATTATCAGACAATATAAATGTTTTGACCGATTTTACCTGTATTGACGCTCTCGAATTCATATTTACATTTCTATTTTTTTTGCTTTGTTTAAACATTCCATTGGCATTATTATTAACATTGTTTTCCCGTAAAAAGCATATCCCTTAAACACATTTATGTGAACTTAGGAAGTGCGGGTTGAGAGTTGGCCCCAGGAGTGAAGGATTGGTCCCCACCCGCACATATCCTTTAAGGGATATATTGACTTTCAGTAAAAAACATTTTTTTCAAATAATCGTCAGCAATTGCTTAAAAATAAAAATCGATTTCTCAAATAGAGCAGAAATGTTTTTTTGGTTTAAATATTTAAAACATAATTAATTTTAAATTTCAAGACAAAATTTGAAAACGGATTTTTCATTTTAAGGGGGTTACTGTCTGTTGAAAAAGTTTTTCTGAAAGTGAAAGAACTATATTAAATCGACCGAAAAAAAAATCAGATTTGGTGATGGTTCCGCGACTTTTTCATAAAGTTGGTTTTCTCACCAGACGGGCGCCCAAACTTTGAAACTTTTAGTACATTTTTCTGTAGTCAAGCTAACATATCAGATCAAGTTCATTTTAAGGCAGACTGGTCGCCATTAAAGACTCGGACCATGAAATTTTCCAGATTAGTTTTTAAATGTTTTTTTTTCTGAAAATTATGCGACAAAAATAGTTGATCAGATGTACTTTTTATTTTCATTTGTTTTCAATAAAAAAGTATTTTTTATCGCGATTTGAACATATTCAGTGTTGATTTTTTCATTTTGGAAATTTCTTAGGAAATTTGAATTCCACGGTATTTCCAAAAAGACGAGATACAAAAATGCAAATGGTCGAACTTTGGGTTTTGCGCGATATCCTTAAGCGATCGCTATTACATAACCAGTTTAGGTTTCTGCCGTCAAAATCCAGGGGAGAGTAGTATTTTCCCCGAGGCAAATCAAAATTAGGCATAAAAACAGTTTTTTTGCTCATTTAAGCGCCGGATGAATTTTTTTGGAGTTAAAACTGAACTTGGGGTTCTGCTCACCGTTCCTGTGGTCAATAAAAGCTATAAAAGTATTCTCTATCACAAAACTCAGGGAGGAGCTAGGCCTTTTCGAAGTGAAAAATAGGCTGCCCACTTTTGAAAGGTCGTTTTTTCCTGTTGGTCGGGCCAATCAGAAGGCCTTCGATTTGTTTTGTGAAAGCAAGATTAATGTTCAATTATCCCTAAACTGAATACATATGTTCGTACGGGGGTTTTCTTAACGGGATGAAAAATTTTTTTTTTGAAATGGGTAAATCCCAAAATTTAGACTTTTCATATTTCGCCTGTTTCTAGTTACACTTTTATTCTCAAACTTTGGAAACTTATTTGTGCCTTTTAGATTTCTCGTAGAATTAATCAAGTTCAGACCTTTGCGAGTTTTTATTACTGTATTTTAAAACAACTTGATAACTGCAATAAAGCGAAACGTTTCGTAAAGATATTTAAATTACATATGTTCGTGCTGTTTTTAATACTTCATTAGAGGGCGACGCTGAAAAACGCCTGTTTTTGGCCCTTAAATTGCGACCAGTTACTCCCTTAAGGGGTTGTGGTGTGTAGAATGTTGGATATTGCTGCAGGGAAAATAGCCCTCTCCTCCAAAGCTGGACTGGAAGGGTCGATAACTGGCAGCTAAAGAATAAATTGAGAAGAAAAATACTGGAGACTAAAACTTCTCTATCAACTGCAAGTAAATTTTTCTGATTCGGGTGAAGGGTGGCTCCCACTGGTTTTACACCCACAACCCCCTTAAGGACAAATTAAGCTTTATAAAAACAAACTAATGAAACTACGGTTTAGTTTTTAAAAAAAATTTAACATGCAGTAGAATAACGTTATCTGATAACCTCAAAATGTGAATTTTTGATCCACTTAGGTACAGTTTCTCAAAAAACTGCTCATCAGAATAAATAATTTTAGAGGTTACATTCCTTATACAATTTCAGAAGCTAAACTACGGTGTATTTTTATTTGTGATCTAACAAAAAAATAAGCATAATTATAATGCCAAGGAAAATTTTTTTTAAGCGATATTTAAAAAAAATATTATCCAATGACGATGTTCGAAAATAATTTTCTACTGATGCATTATGTCTTTTACTGGTGCCAATTTTAAAATAATTCAAGGAATTGTTAAGCAAACAAAATTCGACTTATTTTCCAAATACTGATAGTTATATCTAAGCATACCGCCAACACACAACTTATATAAAAAAATATGTTAGGGCCTACAAAAACAGTTAGGAATTATTTGAAGTTTTTGATTGTTATTTTTAACCGTTATTTTTCAAACAATTACAGCTTTGAATTTATCATATCTGAGCGTGAGATTAATTCCGATCACTTTATTTTTATCGCGAAAATTTGAAAATTTTTCTATGTTTTAGCTTTATCGCAACCGTCATCTGTACCTTCACGTTTCTACTTTCTACAAAAATCCAGCACTTATTTTTCTCTAAAATCGCGTTATCTGTAAAAAACCACTTTATAAGCTTAGAAAAAACTTTATGTACCATCAACTTTTTTATTTATGACTTGGAAAACAAACTTTGAAAACTTTTTAAATAAAAACTCTATAAAAAAATTCTCGAAAAAATTGTATGGAATTATATCATTCATAGGACTTGCTGATTCGTGTCCTCCCGAAAACATGTTTAAATGACTACAGCCGAGGAATACTTCATTAACAGTGATTACATAAGGATAATTCCCTACACATTTTTTGCAGAAAATCGAACTTTATTTAATTAAAATTTGGATATCTATACTGTGGTAAAAAATGCTTCCGGGAAAATTAAGTGAACTTTTTTTCCCCAAAAACCTGCCAAACGGCCCACCAAACCAATTGTACAGGTCGTGTTTTCATGAAAATGGTTTTTCGAGCTTACTTAGTACCCTCTCAACCGCTTTTAACTGCAAATCGTATCTTCTCTGAATCTTATAAAAGAATTGGAATGTTTAGTTGACTTTGTTTGTGTTCACCAAAATCCGCGGCCCTTGAAAACAGCATCAAAATTGACATTTTTTTTAATTTTGAATCTTTAATTTTACCCCTCGAATTTAGAGGGGTATTTGTCTCAAAACTAACTTAAGGACAGGTACTTTGTAGCCTCAGTCCAACCTAACGGTCTTCCAGTAACTGGCAATTTACCGTTTTTTTGACAACATTTGACAATTTCTGACCTGAATACATTTTTCAGAAATTTATTTTTTGGTTTTTCAAAATCCTCATGATTCAAACAGAACTTTGCGGGTAAGAATGTTTTAATTATAATTGATCATGCTTTTACTCTTAATTTTAAAATAACCAGAAAAACATTAAAATGCGCTTTATCGCCACTAAGAGGATGATTTTTGTTCTAATATATCAAAATTTTCATTTTTAGGGTCAATTCAAAACCCTTAAACATTTGAATGCGATATCTATAATATGTTCTAGAGTTCAAATTATACGAGAATTATCCCCCGAAGTTAACCAGTATTAAATTTTGTGTTTCGAGAAAACGCAAGAGAAGCGTTTCGAAGATTTATTTATGAGTAGCAATTTGAGCGGCGCGCCTTAAATGAAGTGACAAAAATCTGAGTCCCTTAGTCGGGACTCCCTACCATGTCTCTCTCTTCACCACGGTCACGCGTGACCGTGAAAAGACTGTGAGTTCAGGAGTTGTTCCGGATTGTACTGTTGTAGGAGTTAATTGAATATTTTTAAACGCTTCGAAGGTTTCCAGCTTGCTGTTTTTGAATGAAAAAAACCAATCTTGATTTTGTCATACAAATTTTAACGCTAAAACACTTAATTCAAAGATATATCGAAGATTATACCCACGTGACCCGTAGAACTTTGACTTCAGAGACCTAAAGAATCGTGTTATTTGATTTGTCAATACACAAGGGTCAATGTGTATTGACCAATCAAATCACACGATTGACTAGGTCTCTGACGTCAAAGTTCTACGAGCCACGTAGATATAATCTTCGATATATTTAAAAAATTAGTCATTCGAAAACATCGATTTCAAACAGGTTTTATAATAAAAAAATCAACGAATGCTTTCAAAATACCTTGTGGACGGTCTGAAATTATAATATTGCCTGAGTTAATTTGCCTTCAGTTTTTGGCTGAGAATCCATCGCGTTCAAAATATTCTTGTGGCCTCCACTATAGTTTTTATTTTCTGAGGTATGAGACGATCATGTGACATGATTCATGTCAGGGATTTCAGCTTTTCAAAAAGGTTACTGTGAACTAATAACAGATAGCGTAAGAGACTTAAGTAGCTCAAGTTTCATGGCTAGAAATGCTTCGCCTAGCTTTAATAAAAACCTGGCGTACAGTCCACCTTCACGAGGCCTTCCCGGCACCATCCGGCACTCAAGTCGGCCTAATGGTTAGTTTCCATAAACGTCATAGTAATTAATAATTGTATAAAATCATATATGCATCATATTGCATGCCACTTAGTTTTTATTTGACTTATTTTAACTCGTAAACTGTTTTTCAGCCAACAAGTTATTCCATTTTTCTTTATTATTTAACCCCCTCACACCCTTTGACTATCTAAAGGCAAAACAAATTTCGGGGGCCAAAACGGCGCAGAAATAACATCGTTACAGACCTACAATTCAAATGCGTCATAGAGTTTGGAATTTTATTTCCAAAAATATTGTTGAAAATTCCATACGATTAGCCGTTCGAAAGATATTTTTTCCTACTTTTTTTTAGGATTTTCGTCAAAATTTCTTAAAAAATTAATTGTGTGAAAACGATACATAAAATCGAAATTCTAAGAAAGCCAATTTTTAGGAAAGTATTACAAGATTCTTTTGATATAAGTTTATTTATTCTGCAGTCTCTGTACGAAGAATAATTTTTTCACAAGTGATTTTTATGAAACTCAGAATAATGAAAAAAAAATTTCAAAAAATTATTTTCCGAAAAAATGAACGGCAATTTAACCCAAATAAAGCCGACAAAGACAAATCGATCAAGTNCCCGATCTGCAAAACGCGGTTGCCCATCGGAATTTTTTGGCGTGATTGGAGTAACTTATTCTTAAATGGTATACTGTAGTTGCGGATATATCAATTACCTCGTTTATTGAAGTTCATCGTAGAAACATCATAAGGTAACAAACCGGGGGTAACCCTCAAAAGAATCGAAAGAAATCGACTTCTCATGAAAATATGAAACTATGGGTCTAATGTTAATGATACTGAAAGGTCGTGCACAGATGGCAACAATCCGGTGAAATGCTACAGAAATATTGTTATTTATGATCTCTAAGTTAACCGTTCAAGTAACATCATAATTTCACCCGTGTGATAATATTGTCATTAAATTGAAATTTGCCTTGTATATCATATAAAAATAGTTCCTTTATAATTTCTAGGAGCTACGATTGTAAAAATTAATAAAACATGCAATTTTTTTTGCAGTATAAGCCACCACAAATTGGTGCCGGTTAATACTGAATTTTTAAAAAGTCAAATTTAGCCTCAATGCGTATCAATAGCCTAAAGGGTACCCGGTTCCCCTAAACATTATTCTGCAGTTATTATGTCATAAAAATGCAGCCAAATAATTGTTATGTATGGGACATAAAACACCCAATGACACAAAAATTTTCGAAATTTGCGTTTTTTATTCGAATTTTTTTCTAAAAGTAATTTTCCTCAAAATTTATGTTCAAAATAACGTTTGTTCAAAATTTGACCACTAAGAACTCTCAAAATTTCGTCATGCCGTAAAGCCAACCTTTCTCTTTAAGTGTTTTCCCCAGCTTTCTTTGAGCCTACTTTCGAAAAAATCGAAGCACTTTTTCGGAAATTTTTTCACGTGACCCTTGAAAACATTCATAATTTTTGTTTTGGGTCGAAATTGGAAAAACGCCGCCAAGGAAAGTTTCGTTTGTGTTTAGGACTAGCTTTTGGCCAAAAATTTGAGTAAATTTTGAAATTTAACCTAGGAGGAGATTAGATTTTCTTCCGAATGAAAAAAGTCCAAAACCCGGTATTTTGGACCGGTTTTTTTACGTATTGAGAAATAAATATAGCACTTAAATCCTGACAAAAGCTTACCAACAAAAGTTTGTAATCACTAATTATACAGGTTATCGTTAAAATTTGAGTTTATTTTCAAAATAAACCTTGGAGGAGTAGACTTTTCCGTTTTGGCTTAGTGGCTTTGTGCCGCTTATGTGTGAAGGAGTGTGGTCAGTACAAAAAAGTTTTGGCAAATTTTTTTTCGCAAGTTGAAGGCTAGTTCTACAAACTGGCTAATCTGAAATTATATCCTCGAGGCCGTGTTTTCGCCAATTATTTCAATAACGAGAATATGTCAATTTTAAGGGACCGGGATACTTAATTGTGTGAATCGTGCTAAAAAAGAAAAGATTTTATATTTTCTTTACCATTCAACTGCTTTAATATTACTTTTTTCACATTTTGTTTTGATAACGATTGTAGGAAATATCAAGAATTACATATGATCAAATGAAAATTATGTTGATAATGAAACGAAGGTTATAATCTGCTCGATTTATAACACCACGGTCAACGCGTGACCCGTGAAAAGACTGTGAGTCAGGAGTGTTCCGGATTGTACTGTTGGTAGGAATTAATTGAATATTTTTAAACGCTTCGAAGGTTCCAGCTTGCTGTTTTGAATGAAAAAAACCAATCTTGAATTTTGTCAACAAATTTTAAACGCTAAAACACTAATTTCCAAAGATATATCGAAAAGATTATACGCCACGTGACGTAAGAAACTTTGACTTCAGAGAACTTAAAGAATCGTGTTATTTGATTGTCAATACACAAGGGTTCAATGTGTTTGACCAATCAAATCACACGATTGAACTAGGTCCTCTGAACGTCAAAGTTCTACGAGCCACGTAGAATATAATCTTCGATATATTTAAAAAATAGTATTCGAAAAAACATCGATTTTTCCAAAACAGGTTTTATAAATAAAAAAATCAACGAATGCTTTCAAGAATACCTTTGGACGGTCGAAATTATAATATTGGCCTGAGTTATTTGCCTTCAGTTTTTGGCTGAAGAAATCCATCGCGTTCAAAAATATCTTGTGGCCTCCACTATAGTTTTATTTTCTGAGGTATGAGTAACTGATCATGTGACATGATTCATGTCAGGAATTTCAGCTTTTCAAAAAAGGTTACTGTGAACTAATAACAGATAGCGGTAAGAGACTAAGTAGCTCTCAAGTTCATGGCTTAGAAATGCTTCGCCTAGCTTTTAATAAAAACCGGCGTACAGTCCACCTTCACGAGGCCTTCCCGACCACCGGCAAACTCAAGTCGGCCTAAATGGTTAGGTTCCATAAACGTCATAGTAATTAATAATTGTATAAAATCATATATGCATCATATTGCATGCCACTTAGTTTTTATTTTGACTTATTTTAACTCGTAAACTGTTTTTTTCAGCCAACAAGTTATTCCATTTTTTTTCTTTATTAGTTTAACCCCCCTCGACACCTTTTGACTATCTAAAACGCAAAACAAATTTCGGGGCCAAAAACGGCGCAGAAATAACATCTGTTACAGACCTACAATTCAAATGCGTCATAAGAGTTTGGGAATTTTAATTTCCAAAAATATTGTTGAAAATCCATTAACGATAGCGCGTTCGAAAGATAATTTTTTCCCTACTTTTTTAGGATTTTCGTCAAAATTTCTTAAAAAATTACTTGTTGAAAACGAATACATAAAAATCGAAATTCTATAGAAAGCCATTTTTAGGAAAAGTATACAGATTTCTTTTGAATATAAGTTTATTATTCTGCAGTCCTGTACGAAGAAATAATTTTTCACAAGTGAATTTTTTATGACACTCAGAAATAATGAAAAAAATTTCAAAAAATTAATTTTCCGAAAATGAACGGCAATTTAACCCAATAAAGCCGACAAAGACAAGATCGATCCAAGTGTAGAACATAAGGTGGATACTGATTTTTGAAGTTATCAGATGATCAGCAATATTTTTTCACAAATTTGCTGCATTATATTTGACGCGCGCCGATATGAATAATTGGTTGTAAGCGATCGAGATAATCAAATAATTTCAAATTTGAGACAAGCAATAAATAGCTAGAGTTTCACTTGTAAATTTGTAACTATATGTCCATTGTAAAAAATGTATGGTTTTCCAAGAATAACAAGGTGAGTGAACTTCTCTTTTCTCTGGCAGTTATCGAGTTCACAGACGTCGAATTTGAAAATGTATGTGTTATTACTTAATTCTATCCTTGATCTCAATCAGTGAAAAATAAGTTAATTGATATCTTTTCAGCTTACGCCGTGATAAGCGCTCAAAGTATTGCCTTTAGATAGGCTTTTGGTGTGAGGCGAAGTTCTCGTTTATGGGTGTGAGGAGGTTAACTCCCACATTGTTTTTATGGTCACGCGTGACCATGCGCCCTATAATTGCAATTTAAGACCCTTAAGGGGATGGTGGTTCCTAATTTGACATATTCAAGGTGATACGCAAGGTGATACGCATTCTAACCAAAAGGTGATAAAGAGATATATCATAAATGGAGTAAGAATGCTATAACTAATATCATATAACACATATTATATGTGACGTCATATTACCATATAACTTGTATCATACAATACTAATAATGGAAGTTGTTCCGAGCGGTGCGTAGGTTGGAACACTTAAAATGGTGCTATTATGATAAATGCTATAAGATGCTCCAACCTACGCACCGATCAGAACCACTTTCATTATTAGTAGGTATTGTTTAACACCAACTTTATTCTAGATTCCTAGATAACAATATTCAAATAATAATTTAGCCCGAATGATGGCTCCTTCAATTCCAAAGCAGCTACGTCCACGCATACTCTCAAATCCTCGCCATAAATGTAAATACGACTTTTTAGATATTTATTTTAACTTGTTCTTGGAATTGTTATCTTACAGGTTGTTCTTCATTTCACCGTTGACACGTTTTTAAATTTTCCTCAAAGTTTGCGGAAAAATAATTTTTCATTCCTGTAACAATATATTTTTTCTCTATTTATAGGCCACATTTGACAAAATGGCCGATAACTTTCAAAGTTACTAATTTTGGCTAACTTCTATCCTTAGTATATTTAGTATATCTCTTTAGTATATGCTCATATGTATATGCTCAAATTTGGTCCCAGTGTCGAGACAGAAGAAATTGCTCTTTGCACCCTTTGTAATAATGCCAAAATATTTCTCTTCAAAAGTCACACTTTTATTTATTAGGTTCATATCCTTTTCGGAACGGAACTCCATCTCAAAAACGCTTACTATCTCTACAGCGCGTGTTCGAATCCCGCTGATGAGTGATTGTCTTTAGTGATTGCTTGAGTGATAACACCCGATAAAAATTTAAAGCGGTTCATTATCAACGACCCTTGCCTATAATCATATTTCAATATTAATCACTAAGACAACATTAGTGGGATTCGAACACGCGCTATAGAGATAGTAAGCGTTTTTGAGATGGAGTTCCGTTCCGAAAAGGATATCTGATTCCAGTGATGTTTTGACTGCATATAAAAAAAAAATACATCCAAATAAAGCATTTTTGATCTTACGATCAATTTCTAAAACGTCATCAAAATTCTTGAAATAGAAAATAAGGGGAACTTTCTGTTCAGATATTCCGAAGGCCTAAATAACACTTCCATGGGGGATATTATGGATAATATTTTTGGTTTCTGTGTTTTAAAACACAGCAGTTCAGGGGGTTAAGTAACTAATAGTGGTTGTATTTACACTTTTTTTTGGAGAGTTGTTGCCCACATTATAAATCAATCGAACATAATATATGTTACATAAATAAACTAGAATTTCGATGCAAAAAAATTCAAATAATTGGTTATGTCGAATTCTGTGAGAGATTACCGGTTGAAGTTCAACCGTTGAACTATCAACCACTTTTTTTCGAATTTTGAAAATCACCATTAAAATTCTGTCAAGATTAGGCTGTTATCGATCTTTTTCGACCACCTTGGATTCTTAATACGAACCGATAGGCGGGTCAATTGACAATGTGATCAATTTGATTGTCATCAATGGTCCAATTCGCCAATCTCAAAATATTTTTGATCGAAAATGCCATTGTTAAATTTTAAAAATTATTGATTGCGTGGGCGGATTTCGATTTAAATTGAGAGAAATTATAGAAAAAGTTCTTACGGCTGTTCTCTTTCCCCTTACATATTACAAAGCAGGAGCCCTGGGGTACATTACATATCATCAAAAAAAATAAAAAGTTTCCGCAGAAATTCATTTCAGAGGTTTAAAATATATGCCTTGAAGCACATTTCTGTGATTGGCTTAAAATACTGCTTCTGATTGGCTAAGACACAGAACCGTAATTAATTTTAATAAAAATACGAATTTTATTATATTTGTTTTGGCCAATGATGGAATGGTGGAGTATCGTTCCCTAGGGACATGGTGAGCGAATTTTCAACTTAGGTTGGAAATTAAGCGCCTATATTTTTAACGGTTTAAACAAGGCCAAGTGAACCAGAAACCGTCCTGAGAAAACTTTAAAATTAAATAAATTACACATACTGTTTTCTTGCACGAATAACAATCGTACGGTTACGGGTAAAGTTAGTGTAATACAGTGGATGAGACCAATGGGCAATACTTTTAAGCGAATTGATGCCAAAATGATGCCAATGGGCAACAGTGAGGGCAATGGGCAACACTTTAGACCAAAAGCTCGTGTGTTGCCAATTGGTCTCACCCACTGTATATTGATCAGATGCATATAATGATTGCCATTATTT
>SCLH01001758.1:75372-89107 GCA_004367855.1 Oikopleura vanhoeffeni
AATTTAACCAATTTATTTTTTATTTCGATCAAAAATATTTTCGCGATATAAATTTAGGTGACAATATAAACTACAAAATAACCGCCGTGCAACGAGCTTTAGTAATAACTAAAAACAAAATTTTAAAACTTATATCCATAATACTGTTTTTTTGGTCAATTTTTGCAAATGTGCACACTTTAAATGCGTTATTTAAGAATTTTTAAAGACATTTTTGATATTAAAATTTATATCATTAAACTCAGTGAAATTAGACGAAGAAAATGGAGGCTTAATTTTGATAATCTGATAGAGTCGAATTTTGACCAATCAGAGAGCAGTATTTTTTCGAATTTTCAAAATATAAAATCTTGATCTCTGAAAAATTTTGAACAAAATATACTTTTTCGTTTTTCAATAAAAATGATACATCGCGAGATCTGAATTTGCGCGGACAGCCTAATCTGGTCGGCAACATACATACCTATATATACAGTCGTCATATTTTTGGTCCCAATTTTAGTTTTTTCTGAAGCCTGGTTTTGGTAAATTCAAACGATTTGATTCGAAACTGGAACCCTTTTTTATGGAGTCACTTTTGGAAGATTCGTTTTATTAATTGTTTTTCTTCACAGGAAAATTTCTACCTGGAACACTTAAGATAAAACGAATCTTCTACCACTGAACTTCAAATGTCCGTATTTAAATTTTAGGTCTAAAACAAAACGCAAGGCTGTCTTTATTTTATTAACTATACAGAAATGTTATCTGGTTTCATTTAGAACTCCGTTTTTGGAATAGAATTCTTTTGTTTGAATGATTCTTACGTGTTCTCGACTATACTGCTCAATTTGCTTTCTTATTTTGGTTAAACTTTATTGTATATACATCACCTTCTCAAACGTCCTAACATCTTTGATTTGTAATGTTTTGTCAGGACGTTTGAGAAACTGTCAGGACGTTTGAGAAACCGTAAATTGATATTGAACAATTTTTTAGCTCCAACGTGTTTTTTGGAAACCAAAATTTACATTTGTACAAATTACAATCAATTGGAATCCATTTTTAAATCAAGAAAAACAACAGCCAAAATTCGGAAAATCGTAGGTTCAAATAAATTTAACTACTGTACTACAGTATAACAACGTCAATATTTTCTTCAATTTGCGTTAACTCGAAATTAACTTTGACCTGTGCACGATGTTCCCTAACCCACTTGCGCATTTATGTCTTGAAACACAGATTCAAATTGTTACATTCAATATTCTAAGAATTATCTCAAAAAGTTATATATTCGATTTTTGAAATAAATCGTTATGGTTCCAAGATTATTTTTTTCAAAAAAAGGTTTTTGAAAAAAGATGATCTAAGAACTTTCATATTCAACGGAATTATTCAAATTATGCATTTTCAGTTACATGCATTGAATATAAATCTTAGCACGAAAACATTGATAGATTTTATTTTAGAAAATGAGTTTGATAGCATGTTTATGCTGTTGAAGGTTTCGATATCCATAACCAAATAATACTTTTGGTCGATATTTTGGACTCTGAGTTTCAAAACACAGCGGCACAGGCTGGAGTTAATGTGATGCCAAAAATTTCATCTTAAACAAATTTATTTTATTTCAAGTGTGTTATGTCGACGGGTACACCCTTAAGGGGATAGCAGCGATGTGACAAACAGGCGTCAATTTAACTTACGAAAATAATTAGTTGGTTTATTTTTTTCTGCTTATTATCGTTAGCTGAACCAGAATAAATGTGTATCAGCTCATTAAAATATTTTTGTATTTATTTAAGGAAAGATTTGAGTTCGAACTTTTATTTTTGTATTCGTAAAATTTTCAAAAATATTCAAAATATTATCAAAATTTCACGCATTTTTCACCCAAAATTTCTTTTGTTTTTTTTTCTGAAATTTGTGAATAAAAACAAAAAAAAAAACCACTTTAACTTTTTTCATGCATGTTTACATTTTTTCTGACTGCTGTTTAAAAAGTCATAACATTTTCATTTGTCATTTTTTGTCGACTTTTTTTTAGAAAATTAATGAAAATTTTTCGCGCAATCAAGTTCCAAAAATTTTTTATTAAATGCTTTTTTTGAAATTTTCTTGAAAAATCAGAAACCGAATCCAGTGTGTTATTTTTCTGGTATCTATTTTGATTTCCGTATTAACCGATGGAAGGGTCATCGAATAATTCCGTTTCTGAACTACTGATGAAATTTAAACACTTGCTTGTGACCCGGTTTTGTTGCCATTTGGCAACGCAATTTAAAAAAAATATTATTTTCAAAAAAATTCAATTAATTTCGGGTGTTTTATAGGCTACTTTCTTTCAAAAATCAGGAAATTTTTTCAATATTTAAAGCAATAAAGGTAATTTTTTTCTAAAAAGCTGTTTTTTTTTTCCATGGAAAAAAACTTTTCATATAAAGGAAATTTTTATATGGATGGATTCTCCCACTAATTAGCGCATAACAACCGAAAATGCATAAAGTTTATAAATATGGCTTCAAAAATAATCTCACAATCGGGTCAGGTTGAAATGGAGTTATAATGAAAGTGGTTTTTTGATACTTTTACAGATACTTAAGTATGTTTGAGGAATTAAAAATAATAAAAGTTTGCAAGAATGAAACCTTTTTGCAGATAAAAAATATAAAAATTAAAATTTCAAATTTTTTTTCTTTCAAATAAATCACTTCCGAAAAAAGTTAACAAATCTGCCACATCGCTGCTACCCCCTTAAAGCCGAGACATTATGCCTAGCAGTCCTCCTCCTTAAAACGGCATTTTTGATTTTTAATCCTGTCGCGCTTTAAGGAGACTACTTTTAAGGAGGTAGGGACTGTATACAGTTTTTAAAAATATTGAACAAACAATTGTCTTTATATCGTTTTTTACATTATTTAAAATAATTTATTTTATAAAAAGGCAAAAATAATTAAAAAATCGAAAATATTGTAAAATCGTTGCTTCGAATGAGAAAGCGTAATTTCAAATGAGTTCCCGCCGGGACTTCCCGGTCAAACATATTTTTGGAAAGAGTAGACAAAACCAGAGGTCGGCAAAAGTTTTTAGAGCGAATCGGTAGACTCCTCGAAAAATCCGATTGTTCTGATCCAGTTGTTCTGATCCGATTGTTCTAACTCCTGTACAAGACAACCTTAGTTTTATTTTTTTGTCGATACACAAGACCTGGATATTATTATAAAATAAGGAAAGAAACCATTACTTTTGCCATAACTTGAGCTAGTTCGTAAGGGTACTTTTCTTGCGTCTTCTTCTGCAAATAAATTTCGAGGAATATCGCTTGGATCTCTTTCGTACGACTTAATCAAAACTCAGAATAATTATTTTAAGGAGGTTGTAGGGTCTCCATCTTATAATCAGATAATGTGATTTAGCTGAAATTTTTTGAAAAATAGAAATTTTCACTGTGTTTATGACTAAACCGAGTTTATAACACGCCATATATAAGTTATAATAAGAAAACATTAGTTCAGTTGAGGTTGGTTAACCGGTTGGTTATGGCAGATAAAAATTTCACATGAAAATTTTTAACGGTCGAGATTCTAAGCTTCCGCTTATCCAGGTATGTACTGAATTGTTTCTATCATATGCCAATTTTAGTTATACGTAGTAGGCGTTTAAAACGGGAAAACATTTTTTCGTCAAAATAATTTTTTGGTCAAAATGAACCATTATTATAAATAAAGTTTTGGTCAGAAAATAGTCTTTTTCGAATTCATATGAAGTCTACAAATAATTTAACTGAACGTAATTCGATTTTCTTATGATTTTTTAGACTTTCGAATTGAAAAAAATATTTTGACGAAAAAAGTTTTTGACGAAAAAAATGTTTTTCGTTAAACAGCAACTATTAGATATTAAGAGGCTAAGGAGAGATCTAAAACATCCGAAAATACCATCCTGAATGATTTTTTTGAAGAAAATCTGATTTTTTTAAAAAGTTTTCAAAATCTGCAATTTCTGAATCACCAAGATTTTCAAAATTTCTAATCCGTTCTCAGAGATGAATTCGAAAAAAAAATGATCAGGTAATTTACCTTTGAATAGTTAGTGAAGTATGACGTTGAATATTTTTGCATTTTGCTATAAAAAATCTTTAAATGAAATATATTTTGTTGTGCAACAATAAAATATGGAGTACAGAGCAGATTAAAATTTATACAAAAGATAAAGTTTTTGTTTAAAAAAATAAAGCATTTCTCTGAAAAAAATGAATTTTTTGAAGTTTTTTTTCAAAAAAATTGATAGATACAAAAATTTAGGTGGAAAAATATAAAATGATATTTAATTTATTTCAATATAATTTATCTCTAAGTCTTTTGTAGGACGGTATCAATTTTGGTATAAAATGTTTCTAGGGCAACTAGAGTGGGCGTTACTGAGCCATTATTCGAGAACCAGGGATATAATAGCTTTCTTTCCAAATATTAGTCTGACCACGGTTTTGCGGCTTTTTCTTGCATTGTACACAGCGTCTGAATTAAAAGTGTACACATTTCATTCCAGTCAAAAGAGTATAATATTTCGTTTATATCACTAGAATTCGACCAAAAAATTGCCAAATTGAATTTAAAGAATTGAACTTCCTACTTTTCATGATTTTTCCTCCGAATAAAACTGACAAATTCTTTAAGAAACAATAGCTACCTGTGACTCATCCCTAATCTCATATAAAACACCACCCCTAATACAGTCGGGAAACCCGATTGGACAGTAACTGTCCGACAGTTGTCGCTTAATTTCGGCAGTCGGTCGATTGGCTGAAGCCTATACGCTAGCGCAAACGAGGTGGAGATCAATATCCCTTGATCAGACTTTTGTTCCATACTCGGCCCTGATTAGCAAACGTAGTGTGTTTTTAAGTAGTTGGGCCGAGACTGGAACAAAAGTGTGATAAAGGGATATCCCTTTATGACCTTTTGATTAATCTAAGAGATGTGGGCTGAAAAGAAGAGAAAATTTTTTGTGACATTCACGAATCACTTATTTGTCAGCAAATACATTATCTAATGACTGTCATAATGATTCATGCAGCATGAATCATGCTGCATGAAACAAAACAATGATGAACAATTTAAAAAGGCGATATCTCCTATAGGCTATAGCCTATAGCTTACTAGTATTTTGAAATGCTCATGAGAGAGCCACGAGCAAGATGTTTTGTTAACGTTTGTTAATTTTCAAGCAACATTTGCTTAGCAAATGCAAAAATCCGATTTATTTGGTTTTCTGATTTTTGTATGAATTCATTATAAAACTACAGAAAGATCAATTTCAACAATTTTCAAATTAAAATTTTGGCCCATTCCCGGCGAAAATAGGAAATAATATATAAGAACTTTAATAAGCAGGTTTGTTTTGTATCAAACATGTAATAAGAATTGGAGGAGAATCGGGCGAAAGTTATAAAAACTGAAGAAAAAACAAATTTAAAACATTTATATTTCCTATGGTTTTGTCACGATTTGTTTACCTGTATTGGTCAAGCTGTTCTTGAACTGTTATTTTTTCTGGAATTCCGATTTTTTCAATTTTTTCTCTTTCTAGTTTCGCATTGTGAGTTTTTAACCAGTTTGATTGTAAACTTTTTCGAACATGGAGTTTTTGATTTGCTCGTTTGAAAGTATCAGCATCCAGACTACATTTAAAATTTCAATTTACTATCAAAAATTTTAATTATAAATACATTTCCAAAAGTTCATCATTTGGTTCAGTCTACACATAAAAATATTTTTGCATTAAAAGTTATACAGAAAAGTGTGGATGCAGATTAACTACTGTAAATGTAGCACCGCGGTGCACCGCGGTGCACCGGGATTCGAACTCGAGACCCCTGGATCTGGTACGGGTACAACTTTCTGTATAACGAATTAATAAAACCACCTTACAAAATGCATAAATAAATAATGATTATCGCACGAGAATCTCGAATATTTAATTAACATATATTAATTCTAAATAATTTATAGAACAAATTATTTCATTTATCGATATTTTTTTCTTACTCTGTTTTGGTTCTTTTTAACATCAATTCTTCTGATAATTTTCTATCTTTTTCACGTTGAGTTTGAGCAGATTGATTTCTTTTATACATTAAAAACTGATCAGAAGAATAGAGTCGGTTCCTTTCTCGAATATTCTTCACTTTATCTGCATTTATGTCATTTTTGCCAAAAATCTTAAATATATTTAATAAATTTAAAAAATAATATAAATTGAGTTTGAAGTTATTTTTTTGTATTATTTTGTCCTTTTATTAGTAATCACTTACTTCATGGTCATTGTAACTTTTTGGTAATTCTGGTTCTCTATTTGAGATTTGAAATTGAATTGTTTCGTTGATTTTCTTCGCATTCGCAGCGTTTTTGAGCCAGATAAAGTTCTCGTTCACGATTAGTCTAAAATGAAATAATTAATAATAATTAATAATAATAATAATAATATAATAATAATTAATAATATTATAATATTAATAATAATTAATATAATTAATAAAATTATAATAATTAATAATAATAAATAATTAATATAATAATAATAATTATAATAATTAATATAATATAATAAATAATAATAATTATAATAATTAATAATAATTAATAATATTAATAATAATTAATAATATAATAATAATTAATATAATTAATATTTAATATAATTATAATAATATATAATTAATAATAATTATAATATTAATAATAAATTAATATAATTAATAATAATAATTATAATAATTAATAATAATTAATAATAATTAAATAATAACTAATAATTAATTAATTCATATAATATAATAATTAATAATAATTAATATATAATTAATAATAATATAATAATAATTATATATAATAATAATAATAATTTAATAATAATTTAATATAATAAATTAATAATATTCATAATAATAATAATATTATAATAATCATAAATACATAATTAATAATAATTAAATATTAATATAATTTGATCACCCTTAAGAGTGTATATATTAGTAGATATTATCATAAGTTTATATTAGTATATGTATACTAGATTAAATATTAATATATAATATATAATAAATTAATATATTAATAATAATTAATAATAATTAATAATAATTAATAATAATTAATAATATTAATATAATTAATAATAATTAATATAATAATAATAATTAATATATTATAATAATTAATAATAATTAATAATAATTAATTAATAATAATTTGACTCACCCCTCTGCAAGCTGTATTTGGTAGAGTCTTTCGATAAGTCGTTTATCTGTATCCTGCTTTGCCTTCGATTTTGTAATATTATGAATTTGATCTTTTAATTCTGCTTCTACTTTTTTGTAACCAACAGTTTTGTGGGGAGTAATTGGTCGCTCACGAAGGAGATACGATTCCTTAATAAATAGTAAAATGCAAATTTATGCTACTTTTTCAACAATTCTAAAGTAAAGCTGCTAATTTTGTAAACAAGAATTTCCGACACTTAGAAAAATTTCAAAAACTTTAGGTCGCCAGATACAGACAATTCATCAAACCCCGTTAAACGGCAGAAGATTTTTTATATAAAAAGTGAATTTATTGACTTACATGTGGTAATTTGTATACATCTTCGTCCTTTCTTTTTTCTTTAGTGGCTTTTGCAGCAGCCAAATTAAAACTTGCAAAATCTTTTGTGATTTCTCGTTTCGTCATTCTTAATTTTTCGTCCTCTAATATCGACTAAAAATTCAAGATGAAATTGTACATCAACTTTAGGCTATCTAGGACAGGGTTGTAAAAGGGATTATTCCCGACCGGATTTTCTATCTCCATCCCTATTTTTCGACTATCTCTTGCTTAAACGGACGCAAAAAGGAGATGGAAAACCCACGCAAAAGCCATCCCTTTTACAACCCTGATCTAGGATACCGTATTTCTCCAGTAATTTTCAAAACTTTTTAACAACAATTTTTTGGGGATTCCGAAACATTTTAGAAATTTTAAAATAAGTTTTCAAATTTTATTTTAAAATACATTTTATAAAAAATATTCATTTATTTTTTCTTTTGCTCCAGGAAAATTAAAAAAAAACACTGATGGAAAAAATTAGTTGCAGTGAGTCAAACGGATTAAATAAGCGAAAATGATACAACAAAGTATAATCAAGTCAGGACCAGCTAAATTTATTTATAGATTTTAATTTGTTTAGCAAATAACTTATATTTGAAATAAGGTAATTATTAATTATTCACAGGGATATTTTTTTAATCAAAAAATTGACCTAAAATTAGTTTATAATGATTTTCATTTTAGAAACGAAAATGTCACATCTCTGTTAGGTTCTTAAAATAACTTACTTTTTCAGCAACTCGTTGTTGAGCTGAAACCAAAATTTTTGCTGTTTCTCTCTCAGCCTTTTCTTCTTGTAGTCTAGTATACACTGGTACATTTCTCTCAGCGCGTTGAGAACATAAATAGCACATTTCCCTGAATTATCCCAAGTTAGTTTTTTGAATTGTCAAGCATAAATAAAAATATAATTGATTTGTTGATACTTAATTAAAGCGACAGAGCAATTAATAAAAATAATTTGAAAAAACTATGTTTGAGGGGGTTTTCCATGCTGATTTTGCTTGCACGCATGCAGTTTCCTTGTTTTTTTTTCAAAAAATAAAACAAAAATAATACCGATCCGAGTGAACTGAGTCTTGTGGCCTCGATTGCAACTAATTAACATGCGCTATGTATGACGTCATAGTTATTTAAGAATCTATATCCGAATTCGAATGTTGAAAAATACAAAAAAAATTGTCGTCATGATAATATTTTCGAGTAGTTCGACTATAACGAATTAAAAAATCACCATGAGACATGGAAAAATATGATTTATTAAAATATATTATCTTTTTTTTATTTTCTCTATTATAAATAAGTATCTTTGCACGAAATGTCAGTGCGCGCGCACCTTTTGATAAAAATGAACACTCAAAATGACAAAAATTCCATCCCGAAATATGTTAGGTCTTTATGCGGTGAATCTTTTCTAAAAAAAACAAAAAAAAATTTGAAATCTAATTAGCCAGTTATATGGATTACCGGACCTTAGAGTACAAATCCTAAATATTTGAAAAATGCGAAATCTGAGGATTTGATTGGTTGATCCTTTCTCAACCTGACCAATGAAATCGGCCTATTCCGCAATCAAGGGTTTTNTTTTGATTGGATGCTAATATCTTGCGTTGTTTGTATCATTCAAATATTTAGGATTTGTACTCTGAGGTCCGGTAATCCATATAGCAAATTACGAAAACAGTTTTTTCATTTTTACGAATGACCTGAACGTAAACAGAAAATTTCCTTCGCGTTGGATTGACAACTACTTAGTTTCGAACTTATTGAGAGAGTTAAAATTAATTTCAATATCATCTACGCGAGATTTTATTTATCTAATATATACAACAAATGTTCTCGGAACAATACTTTTTTTCTCTTTTTACGTTTGAACATTTCAAACAAAAGTTATAGACCGTTGAAAAGCAGTGAGAAATACCCAGCAATAACAACAATCAGCATGGACAACCCCCTTAAGGTAGGTTCTATAAGCTTGCCATGTGTTTTGATTGAGGATAGTTAGAAACTTATTTTATCGATCTGGGAATTAACGTTGCTTGTTTATGTATAAAAAGTATGTATTAAAAGTTTTTTTAAAAATTTTCAAAGTATTGAAAACACGAAAATATTTTGCTCTCTAGTGCTAAAAAAGTCTATAGTTTAACCATAGTTCATAATACCCAGATAGTCATAGTAAGAATCAATTTGCTGTCATTCAAAACTCGATCAATTTGACTTCTACAATACTAATCGTGGAAGTGGTTCCGAGCGATGCGTAAGTTAAGGGGGCTTTTATGATAAATGTTATTAGATTCTCCAACCTACGTATCGCTCGGAACCACTTCCACGATTAGTATTGTAGTGACCAAGATTGCAAAACAAAATGGCCCTTTTCGTTATTTTTCAGGCACCGGTAAATGGTCGATACAAAATACCAAAAAATATAACTTTTAAGTTTTTTTTTAAGCTTGTTGAAAAAAATTGTCAAAAACGGAAATCTCAAATACTTGCCCCTTATATTAAAATGTCATTCACGTTATGAAAAAATAATGAACGTGAACAGTTGTTCGAATGATAATTTCTTTGATCACTTTCTCTCATTTTGTGTTTTCACAACTTTATTTTCATAATTAAATTCGAAGTTATTTTTGTAACAATTAGCCAGTATTTAAGAACGTTATATTTAATCTACAAAATTATACAAAAGCAACTTTTAAATTTCATCGTATATCCTTTTACCAACGGAACTCCATCTCAAAAACGTTTACTATCTCTATAGGCTATAGACTATAGCGCGTGTTTGAATCCCACTAATGTTGTCTTAGTGACTGTCTTTAGTATGATTATAGACAAGAGTGCTTGATATTGGGACCGCTTAATTTGATCTGTATGTAATCACTTAAGCAATCACTCAGACAAGATTATTAGGATTCGACCTCCCGCTATAGAGATAGTAAACGTTTTTGAGATGGAGTTCCGTTGGGAAAAGGATATTCTTTATCGAATTAAATTACGTACAGATCGTTTTTTCAGTGAAAATTTCGGCATAAAACCTTGAATTATTAGCTACTTATGTTTGTTTTCTCTAGCGCACATACAATCGACTTATGGTTTTTAATATTTTGATTCTACTAGTTTAATAAATTGATTAGTTGGCATTGTGTTGGGGATTACTACTGTACCAGATGAGAAGAAAAAATCCACATCAAAATTTGAAGCTCAGCGCCACCTGGTGAGCATACTCCAGTTTTTTGAAAGCTAAGACCACGCTCATTCTAATTTTATTGGCCGAATTAGTCCGGAAAAATATTAAAGCAAAATCTATTCCTCCGCATAACTAGAAACAATTCTGGAGGCGATTTTTGGAAAAAGGGCCTCGAAATAGTGCTTTGATCGGTCTGATCGTTAAGGGTTTTTAAGAAAAGTTTTTAAAATTTTTTAAATTAATTTTAATTAAAAATTATTTATTTATTTAACGTTAAAAGCAACGTTTCGATAATTTATTGTCTAGCTAATAATACTTATTTGTAAGTTCAATTAAAAATTGTTTATTATTGGATAATAAAAAAATCTATAAGTGAAATTTTCCATTATTTTTCTGAAATATAACTTTAACAGTCATTTAGAAAAACCTTGACTCACGACAAAAGCTATCTTGGGGATAAAACTCTTCAAAGCATTTCCGGTAATTTTCTGACTTTATTTTCCACCAATTTTCGGACTTTAAATTATGAAACACAAAGTCCACATAAATCGTCGGAGATGGTTATTAAAACTATTATATTTTGAAAACGCAGGTATTCAAACCGGTATAAACCGACTTTTACCGGTCAAAATACTGGTATCGAAATTAATTTTTCGACATTGTAAATTTTTGACAGAGAAACTTTATTTTGAGTTAAATTACTAAGGAATTGTTTCTTAAAATAATGCCCTACTTAATTCTTACCTGCAATGATGTTGATGATGTGGTTCTTGCATTGCTTTATTCTGGGCTTGTGTGACTTGATTGTGATATTCCACTTTTGTGTAATGTTTGTGTGTACTGAACTCGGCATTTTTTTCAATTTCGATTTCAACTTTTTTTTCCACATTCTCCGATTCTTTTTGATCGATATTTACAGAAATTATATTTGGGGTTGCAACTCGCGGAGAATATTTTTCTTGAACTAAATAACCGTGTGAAAATTAATTTTTTTAATAAATATTTTTTATTTTCTGAATCCTTAATTGAAATAGTTATTTGCTATAATTAAAATCCGTTTTGGCACCAGAGGGTTTAAATGAGAAAGAACTTTATATTTTGGCCATTTGTCTTGTTTTCCGGTTTTCAATGATGAAAAAGACAGTACTTGAAAATAAACATGTATTTCCTATGGTAATTTGTCATATCTATTACGGTACTTGCTGGGAATTTTATGTCACTATTTTAGCCCAAATTTTTATACAATTCGGCATTTGAAAACGACTCATCTGATTAAGTTTTAAGATAGCTCATTGAGCACAAATATCTAGTTAATAATAAAATATAAAGAAGTTGGTCCGAATCGGACCATTTTTTATTTTTTTCTGAGATTACTGAAATTGTTTAATTATCAGTTTTGTTAAAAAATTGGAACCTATGGTCTGATTCGGACCATTTTTTTGTTAATTTATTTTTCTCTAAATATTTTTGCTCAGTTTGAGCTATCTAAGAACTCAATTAAATGAGTCGTTTTTAAAAGCCGAATTAAATACAAATGTTGGCTGAAAAAGTGGCATAAAAGCCCCAGCAAGTACCGTAATAGATATATTTTCACAATAAAAAACTACACTTTTGACTTAGCCGAAATGAGCGATTTTGCTTGGATTAAATTAAAACTAATCAGCTTGAACGTCAAAATTAAAAAAAGGGATAAAAAATCAATCGAAGTTTGTTTTAAAAAGTACTCATTATAGATTTTTTGTCTATCTGCGGACAGCCTACGCGGTATTTTGAAAATTATACGACATAATTTATACGTTTAAATGGAATTCAAAGAGAAGTTATAATTTATCTTATTTTGAGATTTCTGATCGTCCTGATATTTTGAGGTCTTTAATATCGTATAAAAAGATGTTTTATTCAATAATTTATTTTGAAATTTTGCCCCAGAAACGGCTCTAGTGGTGACTTACCAATATCATGATTTATTGTGAGAATGTTTTTCGATTCTTCTTTTTGTATTGATTCAGGCTGTTCTTTCTCCAAAACGACTTCTGCAGCACTGTATCTAGAATTTAATCGCAAATTAGTTTCAGATAAAATTTGTTGTTCGCTTGTGACCTCATGGTCTTGTATGCTCCCATCCTGATTTATTATTATCAGATCATCTGGTTTATATTCCGGTTCACTCGGTATAAATTTAGGTTCATTCTGTGAAAGAGGAGTATTTGTATATTCGTTATTACATGAGGAACAGAGTCTGATTCCACACTCAAAAGTCGTTGCAGGTCGCTTATTAACCACTTTCGAGCGGGTAAAATTCGCTATCTAAGCAAACTTGTATCTAGGGAGCGCACTGGGTGAAAATTGTAAATTTAAAAGACCCTTCTTATTGAAAAATGCGAAAAAATTGAACCAAATTACATCGCAAAAAAGAAAAACAAAGGTTATTTTGGCTTAAACTCAAACTAGTTATTCCTTCCCCGTTGCGCACCCTAATTATATCACATTTTTTAGTGTTTAATAATTTTCATGAAAAAATTGAATTTTATTCAAAATTTCGGATTTTCTTAGAAAAATTGAATTTTATTTAAAATTTCCAAATTATGTGAAAAATCTCATTTTTAAACCTTAAAGTTTATTAATTTTCAGGCAATAATTTGTTTTTAATATTGAAAATTTACGCTGGTTGAATAAAAAATTACCCATCTTGAGTTATAACTTTTTTAGCACTCGAATGAGCTGGTCTTGAATTCAAGCCACTTTGCGTCCTCAATTTAAGAGGAAAATTAATTATTGGCAAAACTGCTGTAATACAGGATATCTCAAATTTGTAGGTTGTATTTTAGATTTTGAGGCACTTTGCCGTCTAACTGAATAGTCCTATTAATATTTAAGTAAAAATCAGTTAGACGGCAAAACACCTCAAAATCTAAAATACAACCTG
>SCLH01001758.1:103991-117098 GCA_004367855.1 Oikopleura vanhoeffeni
TTTTCGCGCAAACCGTAGTTTTGTTCAAAAAAATTATGATTTTAGGAGTATAAAACAAAGCGAGAAACAAAAACCAGGACATATTTTGAAAAAAAAAAAAAAGATGCCATCTTGGATAATTTTAAGGCCGGTGATTCCAGAAAAATATTTAAAATTTTTGCGAACAAGGAAATGGAGGAACATTTTCGAAATAGTTCCAACATATTTTTCGACCAAAAATTCCCAAACAATGGCAGTAGGATTTTTCAAAAGAGCATATAGAGAAACATGTGGTCACTTACGCGAAAAGTTTAAAGTGGGCATTGTGTAGAGGTTTTTTTGTTGGATTTCGAAACAAAATAATTTAAAAAAAAAAAATTACCTTAAAATATGGGAAATTTTTATAATTTTCGGAAACTGTTTCCAAAAATAAATCTCAAAATCTTGACGAATTCGAACTCAAAATTTTCGTTAAAAAGCAATAATACGAAAAATTCAAAAGTAACAAAAGTTTGTCTTAATTCTAAAACATAACTTTGATGGTATATTGAAGAAAATGACATTTACCCAGTAAAAACTTTTTCGTCAAGAGCCCATATCCGGATTTGTCAAAATTAAGTGAATTGTGTCACGACAAACTCACCTTTGAAATTATGGGGTTTTATTCGTTCATATCAATTTCCTGGTAGTAGAAAAAAACCTTTCGATTATGTGTCAGATTTTAATAATTATATGATTATGTGTGGAATGATAAGAGCAGTGCTGACCTTTTTGGTGGGTTGAAGTTTTCAATTATTAAGGTTTTCGGTGCGTATTAGGTTGCTGTATGAAATACTTCAGATGTTCCTCCAATTTCACCTCCAAGTAAGCCAGATATCATCTTCATATCGAACCGTTTGCAAACCTGAATTTGAATTAAGGAGTAGTGTCACGCAAACCAAAAATCTCGTAGAATTTTTTCTTAAAGCTTTAATTGGCGTTAAAAAATACGATTTTTTTTGATTTTATGATCACATTGGGCAAACTTTTGTGATATTTTCAAATTATAATACAGTAGATGATTATCAAGGAATAATTTCAAGTTCATTGTATCACATTTTGAAAAATACCACGAAAAAAAACTCAAGAGCGACTTTCTAATGGAGCTTGTAGCAAACTTTGGGCTTAATTTCGATCATGCAGTGCCCGGAGAAACAGATTATAGCTTATTCGAAAGCGACCGATCGGTCATAATTTTTCAAGCATTTTTCGAAGATTTGCAAATTCAAAATACTTATGAAAAATATTTTTGTGTTCTATCAAAAAAATTCTTCCTATCTTCCTCCTTCGATTTATGTCGTTTTATGTCAGGCTTAAAAGCTGTAATACAAAACAAATTTGTATTGGACCAGTTTTTATAAATAATTCGTACGACGGACAAAAGCGCTAACTGAGGTTCAACACTATTTGTTAGCGTTTTTTTCGTCAAACAAACAAATTTTTGAGAAATTGGAACCTTAAAAAATACAAAAAATGAAAACAAAATAACTTTTGAACATCCAGGGTTTTGTTAATGCTTATGGATATGGCAAAATAAAGCAATTAATTTCCCTTCTCACAAAGAAGGATGGGAAAGAAAATTCCACATAAACGAAAAAAAAATTCGGCGCTTTTATTTTCCTCGCTCCCCTAACTGTACAAATACCGCCCAAAAACTTTTTTAAGTTAGGCTTTTTCTAGGTTAAAAATTACCCCTAGTAGGTATTGTGAGGCGTCTGATCGGTGTAAAACATGCTTATAAAGCTATTTTTGAGATAAAAAATTTCTTTATTTTGTTGATTAATCCGAAATTAAATGATTGTTTTTGTTAATTGCCAGTGTTGCTAATTGTGTTTTGGTAACGTATCCGTTTGCATGGTGGAGCAGAAGTTTCAAAAAAACACCTCAAAAACTCGAAACCAATTTTAGAAGCGGAGGACTGGGACACAAAAGAGAGAATACCTTTTTTTACAAATAAAAGTCTATACAGGAGAGGCCCGTATATTGCCAACAGTTTTTTTTTTTAAAAATTCGGAAATATTGCGGCACGTTCGGCAATCATAAATACAAATATAATTTTTTTCAAAAAATGAATAAAACGCGTGGACATTCGAAATAACGTCATAATTAGAATAAGGTTTTTTTTTTGCCGATTTTTTATAAGGACTTTTACAAATCGTTCAAATAAAGTAAAATACCAAATGTGAAGAATTACTTTCCTCCACTAAACACAATCCAAATGTAAATTCAAAAAAGTGAAGTTGGGATATGGATTCTGAATAATATGACACATTCATTAATACACTTGTAGTAATTTGTAGTAAGAACTTCAGACGCCCAACGCAAGTTGGCATATTGTTTTTTCGACGATATTGGTCTTGCGATATTGGGCCTCCCCCTGTACAAGGTAGCCGCCACATAATGCAAAAAATTTGGCTGCAGACTTTGGTTGATATAACCCCTAAAATTATTTTATCATACAATGTCGCGTTTGGCAGCTTGGCAATTTTTCATCCAACGAATACACCATGTCTTAATGAAAAGTAGGTTGTATTTTCAAGCATATTACCGTTTTCTAAAAGAAACTTTCGAATAGTTTAGGATTTTATCCTGCTTGTTAGGACGTGACCCAAAGTATACTAAACGAGATTGAATATGTCAGCTACCATTGTCAGCTACCATAATTACTTCAAATAATGTAGAATAAATCAAAACGGAAGATAACCCTCAAAATGGTTCAATATACATTATACAGATGATTTAATTAAAACAGAAAACTTTAATTCACATTTCATTATTATTTTATTGAAAAGTAGTTCAAATTAAATTGACAATTGGGTTTATAATAAAAATGTATACGTTTGTTATTTTGACGATGAGAAGTACAGAAATAAACCTAAGGTAAATACAGATAACCAAAAATGTGGAATCATAGATTCGAAACGCAGGACCATCGATTACTAGAAAATTCCCCTAGTTTTGACTTAGGTTTTGCTTTGCAAATTTCACCTGACGGGGATGATTTGTAGAAAGCGCCTACACATCACTCAGACCAGCGAAGAAAACTAACGTCAAAACCAGGGGAAATTGGCTAGCAATGCGATTGGTCCCTGGCTGCGTTCGAATCTATGAATTCCACATATTTGGTTATCTGTATTTACTGAGTTTATTTCTGTATTTCTCATCGGTCAAAATAAAAAACGTATACATACTATATATATTTGAAACCCCAATTTTTAAAAAAAATATTAAAAATGAACTAATTACAGCTTTGATTTCTTTTGGTAATCATTAATATAATCTATTCAAATTAATTATTTTCACAGAAACCATATTAATTTTCGTGATACAGCAGGGTCGAATTTTTGCAAAAAATTTTCACCTATAGCCGGATTTTCGGAAAGTAAAACGCTTATCTTTTGCCTTCACCTATACAGCCGGACGTCTGGATTTTTTTTATGTTCAGATGAGGAGTTTTTGCAGAGGTTATCGTAGGTTTTTCGAAGATTTCACCTTTACGCCTTATCAAAAATTATCCCTATTGCGCCTTTCCAGCCACGGCGTCATAACTTTGAGCCAGTGTCCCAATCACAATTACTCGATGTCGACGTTCAATTCAAGAATCCCGCGATTTATTGGCCACTTTCTCAAAGTATGACGCGTGCTGAGAAAGTCGCAATAGGCCTAGGTGCCGATAAGGATTATTTTCGATATACCGTACTCTTGCTGTTAATAGTTTTTTTTTAAAACTAATTTTTTAATTTCGCTCTTTGGATTTGTCATGAATAAATTTGAAACAGCCTGAGATTTTTTAAATTGTCAATTTTTTCATCGTCAGCTAGACAGCGATATATCAACTAACCATCTATTGGAAATCCACCTTTCGTGAAATTAATGGTTTCCCCGTAAATGGCTATGAATTCTCCATTAAAGGGTAATGAAGTTTCCAGTACACGATGCATGAGTTTCCATTACATGATAATTTTTGGCAAAATTTAAAAGTTGTTTTCAGTCAAAAAAATTGAATGTGTTTGAAAATTTTCGATTTTTTGTTTGTAAATTACACGTTTCAGGGATCAATTTAGAGCAGCCCGAAAACCAAAAACTTTTTAGAATAGTTTTGAGCAAATTGAGCACCAAAAACAGAGTTTAATTTTACTCAAACATGCCTTGTTTTACAAAAATGTTTCATAAATTTCTTTTTATTTAACTTTAATTCTAGAAAATATCTGTTTTAAAGGCGCGATTACGAGTCGACCAAAATTTTCAGCAGTTGATAATATTCTTCATGATAAAGTGGATTCGTAATGCGTTATGATGCTTTACAGTATGTAATTTTTTGCCTGGGAAAAAGAATGAAAGGACTTCCGAAGATTAGGGTATGAGAGCCAATGAGCGCGCACGTTGACAATGAATGGCCAATTGTTTTCCGTTTCTCTCCATCACCACTGGAGATTGTTTTTTGCCGCGGCAATTAATTGACTGTATCAACGCGATTTGTGATACATTGAAGCAGGAAATAAGTCACAAATAGTGCTCCTGAGAGTTTAAAAAAAATATATCCAATAAGTATCAAGAAGCAATTTGTTTGTTATTTCAATATTTAACTGAAATCAATCTGAAAAGTTTTTCACTTCAAAATAAAACTTATTAAGGGGAATTGTTTTTCTGCTCGCGGTTAACCTCATTTGCCGGTTTGCGTTCAAAATGCCAAAGCGTAAAGTTCAAAAATAACAAATGTTTCTGAAATAAAAACTAGGCATTCCGATCAGGGGTCGGCATAACCTGATCGATCAGGTTTTGAAATCTTCGAATCCGATCAAGTTGTCGATCCGATCAGTTTTCAAAATCTTTTCGAATTCGCGGGATTTCCAAAAAGTTTCGGATTCCGATCAGGTTTTTCGAAAGTTATGCGACCCCTTGGTTTCCGATTTTTGAATTCTTATTGTTCATTAATTTGGGAGAAAATAGTTTTATGCCCAGGGCATAATGCCCTTTAAAAAAAAGTGTTCTCAGCCGATAAACCCCCCTCCTTAAAAACCCTTTTTAACCAATCAGAGAAGCCGGATTTTTTCTCTAGGATTTTCAAAAATTTGATCGCAAAATTTGTCACGCTTGACCTCATTGACCAGAATGTATTTTTTCGATTTTTATTCAGACTGAAACCTCAAAAAGGTGAGTGACCGTGGGAGAGCCTAACCCCCCCCATGGAAAATAAAGCAGAATTGATTCAATTTTTTTGACATAATTTGGAGGCTTGAAAAATTAAATTTTACAGAAAGATGCGACGAATTCTTTTTGCGATGCATCAATGTCTTCAATTTATATCATTAAATTGAAAATCCCTAACTGTCAAGCTGAAAATGACGCCTCTAACCCGCGGTTAACCATTTACCAGATTTGCAGTGAGCTGGCCTAAGAAAACATGCCTTAATTTCAAGAATTGCCGAACACGAAAAGGTCATCATTTTTAATATAATAATTTTATTGCAGCGGAACATTTTGAAATTATTTTTTAACCGATTGGTCTCATGATATGTCACATTCCAGAAATGCAATCAAAATTGAGTGTTTGTGACTACGAATGAGAGCTAAGCAGGGATTAGTCCTATGGTCCGGCAGTAAAATACTTCCGAATATTCTTTTAGCCAGCGAACTACATCTCAAACACGTTTACTAATGCTCTATAGCGCATGTCTCGAATCCCACTAATGTTTTGTCTTAGCGATTGTCCTGAGTATGATTATAGGCAAGGGTGCTTGATATTGGGAATGCTAAATTTGATCGGTGTGTAATCACTTAAGCAATCAGTAAATCAATCACTTAGACAACATTAGTGGGATTCGAACTCGCGCTATAGAGATAGTAAACGTCTTTGAGATGTAGTTCCGTTGGTAAAAGAATATTCGGGAAGTATTTTATGCCGGACAATAGAACTAATCCCCTGCTTAGGCTTCTCATTCGTAGTCCACAAAAACTCAAATTTTGATTCATTTTGAATGTGACATATCATGAGACCAATCAGTTAAAAAATAATTTCAAAATGTTCCGCTGCAATAAAATTATTATATCGAAAAATGATGACCTTTTTCGTGTTCGGCATTCTTGAAATTAGGCATGTTTCTTAGCCAGCTCACTGCCAATCTGGTAATGGTTAACCGCGGTTAGAGGCGTCATTTTCAGCTTTGACAGTTAGGGATTTTCAATTTAATTATATAATTGAACATTGATGTCATCGCAAAAGAATTCTCGCATCTTTCTGTAAAAATTTAATTTTCAAGCCTCCAAATATATGTCAAAAATTGAATAATTCTGCTTTATTTCCATGGGGGAGATTAGGCTGTCCCAGGTCACTCACCTTTTTGAGGTTCAGTCCGAAACTTAAAAATCGAAAAAGTACATTTGGTCAATTTAAGGTCAGCGTGAAAAATTTTGCGGTCAAATTTTGAAAATCCTAGAGAAAAATCCGGCTTCCTGATTGGTTAAAAAGGGTTTTTAAGGCGGGGGGGTTTATCGGCTGAGAACACTTTTTTAAGGGCATAACTATTTTCTCCCACATAATAACAATAAAATTAAAAATCGGAACCAGGGGTCGGCATAACTTTCGAAAAACCTGATCGGAACTGCTAGTTCTTTATTTCAAGAACATTTGTTATTTCGAACTTTACGATTGCATTTTGAACCAACCGGCAAATGAGGTTAACCGCGAGCAGAAAAACAATTCTTATAAGTTTTATTTTGAAGTGAAAAATACTTTTCAGGTTGATTTCAGTTAATATTGACAATAACAAACAAATTGCTCTTTGATACTTATGGATATATTTTTTTTAACTCTCAGGAGCACTATTTGTGACTTATTTCCTGCTTCAATGTCATCACATCGCGTTGATACAGTATGTAAATTATTTGCCCGGCAAAACAATCTCCAGTGTGATGGAGAGAACGGAAACAATTGGCCAATTCATTGTCACGTGCGCGCTCATTGGCTTCTCATACCCTTAATCTCGAAGTCCTTTCCTTCTTTTTCCCAGGCAAAAAATTACATACTGTAAAAGCATCATACGCATTTACGTATCACTTGTCTGAAAAAATATTATCAACTGCTGAAATTTTGTCGACTCGTATCGTCGCCTTAAAAAATATTTTCTAGAATTAAAGTTAAATAATAAAGAAAACCGGGACCTTATCATATTAATAATAAGTTAAAATTTCATGAAACCGCCTTTTGCATGATACATGAAGAAGAAAATAGCTTTAACATGTTAAATATCTTTCTATTCTTAATCTTACCGTTTTCTAATAAACAGCTGGAAGATCTTATAATTAACGGGCCTCCTGATCATGCGTCCTCAATTATTTATTATCCAAAAACTAACTACTAAACCCATAACTACCTTTCTTCTGCCCCAAATGCAGGTACATTCAATACCCAACTAAACCATTTAATGGAAACCATTTTTTGTAAACAAGGCATCCTTTGAGTAAAATACTCGTTTTTAGCGTGCCAACTTTGCTCAAAACTATTCTAAAAAGTTTTTTGGTGTCGGCTGCCCTATAATTGATCCCTGAACGTGTAATTTACAAAAAAAATCGAAATTTTCAAAACAATTTCAATTTTTTGACTGAAAACAACTTTTTAAATTTTGCCAAAAATTATCATGTAATGGAAACTCATCATCGTGTAATGGAAACTCATTACTCTTTAATGGAAATTCATAGCCATTTACGGAAACCATTTTTTCACGAAAGTGGGTTTCCATAGATGGTTAGTTGATATATCGCTGTCTAGCTGACTGATGAAAAAAATTGACAATTTAAAAAATTCAGGCTGTTCAAATTTATCTCATGAAATCAAGAGCGAAATTAAAATTAGTTTTAAAAAACTATTAACAGCAGAGTACGGTATATCGAAAATAATCCTTATCGGCAATAGGGATAATTTTTGATAGGGGTGACGGCGTAAAGGTGAAACCTCCGCAAAAACCTACGATTACCTCTGCAAAAACTCACTCATCTGAACATAAAAAAAATTCCAGACGTCCGGCGTATAGGTGAAGGCAAAAGATAAGCGTTTTATTTCCGAAAATCCGCCGTATACAGGGTGTAAGGTTTTTACCTTCTTTTTTCCAAACTGGTTACACTTGATTTCCGCCGTTTTGATTGGTTGTCAGAAGAGTTTTCTCAGATTCAACCAATCAAAACGGCGGAAATCAAAACGGTGCAAATGTTTTTTTGCGAAAATGTCGGACCCTGCTGTATCACGAAAATTGAATTATTCTGTGAAATAATCAATTTGAATTTGATTATATTAATGATAACCAAAAAATCAAGCTGTAATTAGTTCATTTTTAATTATACAAAATTGTACAACTCAATTGTCAATTTATTTGATACTTTTTCAATAAAATAATAATGAAATGTGAATTAAATCTGTTTTAATTAATAATCTGTATAATGTATATTGACCATTTTTGAGGGTTATCTTCAGTTTTGATTTATTCTACATTATTTGAAGTATTATGGTAGCTGACATGGTAGCTGACATATTTAATCTCGTTTAGTATACTTTGGTCACTCTAACAAGCAGGATAAAATCTAAACTATTCGAAAGTTTATTTTAGAAACGGTAATATCTTGAAATAAACCTACTTTTATTAAGACATGGTGGTATTCGTTGGATGAAAATTGCCAAGCTGCAAAAACCGCGACATTGGTATGATAAAATACATTTTAGGGGTTATATCAACCAAGTCTGCAGCCAATTTTTGCATTATGTGGCGGCTAAATTGTACAGGGGGAGGCCCCATATCGCCGGACCAATATTCTCGAAAAAACCAATATCGCCCAACTTGCGTGGGCGTCTGAGGTTTCTTATACAAATTACAAAAAGTGTATTATGAATGACGTCATATTATCAGATTCAATATCCCAAATTCACTTTTTTGAATTTACATTTGATTGTGTTCGGTGGAGGAAGTAATTTTTCATATTTTGGTATTTTACTTTATTTGAACCAATTGTAAAAGTCCTTATAAAATCGAAAAACTATTCTAATTATGACGTTATTTCGAATGTCCACGCGTTTATTCATTTTTGAAAAAAAAATTATATTTGTATTTATATTGCCGAACGTGCCCAATATTTCCGAATTTTTTTAAAAAAAAACTGTTGGCAATATAGGGCCTCTCCCTGTATAGACTTTTAATTTTGTAAAAAGGTATTCTCTCTTTTGTGTCCCAGTCCTCGCTTCTAAATTGGTTCGAGTTTTTTGAGGTGTTTTTTGAACTTCTGCTCCTACCATGCAAAACGGATACGTTACCAAAACACAAAGCAACCTGCAATTACACAAAAAAAATCATTTAAATTCGGATTAATCAACAAAATAAAGAAATTTTTATCTCAAAAATAGCTTTATAACCATGTTTTATAGTCGGTACAAATTACCCTACTAGGGTAATTTTACTAGAAAAGCCTAACTTAAAAAGTTTTTGGGTCGGTATTTGTACCAGTTAGGGAGCGAGGACCTTATATAAATAAAAGCGCCGAATTTTTTTTTTCGTTTATGTGGAATTCTTCCCATCATTCTTTGTGAGAAGGAAATTAATTCTTTATTTTGATATATCCATAAGCATTAAACAAAACCCTGGATGTTCAAAGTTTTTTGTTTCATTTTTTGTATTTTTTAAGTTCCAATTTCTCAAAATTTTGTTTTTGACGAAAAAAACGCTAACAAATAGTGTTGAACCTCAGTTAGCGCTTTTGTCCGTCGTACGAATTATTTATAAAAACTGGCAATACAAATTTGTTTGTATTACAGCTTTTAAGCCTGACATAAAAACGACATAAATCGAAGGAGGAGATAGGAAGAATTTTTTTTTTTGATAGACACCAAAAATATTTTTCAAGTATTTTGAATTTGCAAATCTTCGAAAAATGCTTGAAAAATTATGACCGCATCGGTCGCTAGAAAGCTATAAGTGTTTCTCGGGCATCATGATCGAAATTAAGCCCAAAGTTGCTAATAAGCTCATTAGAAAGTCGCTCTTGGAGTTTTTTTCGTGGTATTTTCAAATTGATACAATGAACTTGAAATTATTCTTGATAATCATCTACTGTATTAAATTTGAAATATCACAAAAGTTTGACATGTGATCAAACAAAAAAAAATCGTATTTTTTGACCCAATTAGCTTTAGAAAAATTCTACGAGATTTTGTTTGCGGACACTACTCCCTTAATTTCAAATTCAGGTTTGCAACGGTTCGATATGAAGATGATATCTGGCTTATTGGAGGTGAAATTGGAGGAACATCTGAAGTATTTCATACAGCAACTAATACCACCGAAAAACTTAATATTGAAAACTTCAACCCACCAAAAGGTCACACTGCTCTTATCATTCCACCACATTAATCATATAATTATTAAAAATCTGACAACATAATCGAAAGGTTTATTTTTCTACTACAGGAAATTGATATGACGATAAACCCACATAATTTCAAGGTGAGTTTTGTGACACAATTTCACTTAATTTGACAAATCCGGATATGGGCTCTTGACGAAAAAGATTTTACTGGGTAAATGTATTTTCTTCAATATACCATCAAAGTTATGTTTTAGAATTAAGACAACTTTTGTTACTTTTGAATTTTCGTATTATTGCTTTTTAACGAAATTTTGAGTTCGAATTCGTCAAATTTTGAGATATTTTTGGAAAAAGTTCCGAAAATTATAAAAATTTTCCATATTTAAGGTAATTTTTTTTTTAAATTATTTGTTTCGAATCAACAAAAAAACCTCTACAAAATGCCCACTTTAACTTTTCGAGTAAGTGACCACATGTTCTCTATATGCTCTTTGAAAAATCCTATGACATTGTTTGGGATTTTTGGTCGAAAATATTTGGAACTATTTCGAAAATGTTCCTCATTTCTTGTTCCAAAAATTTTTAAACTTATTTTTCTGGAATCACCGGCTAAAATTATCAAGAATGGCATCTTTTATTTTTTTTTCAAATATGTCCTGGTTTTGTTTCTTCGCTCTTGTTTATACTCTAAATCATAATTTTTTGAACAAAACTACGGTTTGCGCGAAAACCTTTTAAGCCCTCATAAATCCAGAATTAAAAAGATTTTATTGCACCGAAACTTGCCAAATTGGTAAGCCGACCCATCCACCGTTGAAAATTTATTTCATTCAACTCATGAAAAAATTTTTTTTTGATGTGCCAAAATTTCGGTTTTTTCGTCTTTTTTAAAAATTTACGATTTCGACGTAAAAATCGTATACAAACATATTAAATGAATTTTCAGCGTTGGATGGGTCGTTAACGAAAGGTTAACAGTTCCTAATTAATAAAAATAAAAAAATATATTTTACCTTAATTTAGACACCTAAAGTAGCAAACGCGCGTTTTTAGAGTGTTTTTTTAAAAGTAAAAATAATCGATCTAAAAAAAACAGATTATAAAAAGTAAGCTCAAAACGGACAATTTTTGTTAAATAAAGTTTTTATCTGAAAATTTTGAAGTACTAAAAAGTTTCGCATCAAGAGAAAAAAAATGAAAAAAGAGCAAATCTGTCAAATAGCACCGAGGCCCTTAATAGGAGGTAGACTATTTTCGTCGGGAATTTTTCTCGTCGGGAACTTTTTCCCTATATTTTGCTACTACCAAAAGAATGGAGTAACGTATTCTGGACCTACAATTCACAGGTGGTTTGTTTTTATTGCTATTTTTGAGTAAATATTCTGAGAATCACTTTTCCACGCTTTTCGTAAAATTTAAATGAATTTTATTCCCGCAGCGATATCACACCGATTTATTCAGCTGGAGTCGAAAGATAAAATTAATAATTATTTAAATTTTTTTATTTTATTATAAAACAGGAAATAGTTTGCAGAAATGAATTGACAGTAAATTTTGGAGAATAAACATACTAATTTTACTTAGAAAGAAAATAATAAATTACCGGTTATTTCTGTGTAGATTTCCTTCNCTCCATAAAAGTTTAGGCCGCTTTCTTTGATACAGAACTTTCTGGAAATAACATCTGGTGATTAATGATTAAAATCTAAAAATTTTAGCTCAGCTGGTATCATCTGCGTTAATTTTTAGTTCAGCTGGTCTCATCCGAGTTAAACCGAAGCTCAAACCGCGTTATCTTAAATCTTAATCTGTAACTCTGATTGTAGGTCCTAAAGTTAAAGGGTGTATTTTGGTTCTACATTTTAGAACCAGAAGTTAAGTCTTCACTTTTGGTACTAAATTGTAGTACCAAAAGTTAGGCCCTCGCCGTTGGTACTACATTTTCATTTTTTGCAACATATTTTTTGCTCGAACCTACGCTCTCCTACTTATGTAGGTCCAACGGTAGTCTGTTAACTTTTGGTACTTGTAGGTCCAACGGACCGGGCCCAAAGAATGTATGTGTCAGCCACGGGGGGAAATTTCAGCCAATGGGGTTGGACTTCTCATTGTGAGATAGAGGCTCCGCTCACGCAATCTGTCCCCATGTCGAGAGATACAATCTGTGGTTAGTATGTTAATTGCGTAGGCGTTAAAACTTCTCTTATAATCAAATAAAAATGTATACAATTGAAATATATATATGGATGTGTTGATATCACACACATTGTCCGTAATACAGTTTCATAATTATCTTGTTGTCAATGCAAAAATAAAATTTTCAAAATATTTAAAATATATTCTAGAAATTTTCATAGAAAATAATAAATATTTTCCGTATACACATTTCTCTATAGTTGAAGATAGGCTTTTTCAAAACGAAAAAAAATTCCNCCTATCATCATAAAATTAGGATATCGGGGTAAATTTCAATATCAACAATTTGTGATAAAAATTATCGATAATGGAATAAACCGCAGAGGAATCAGATCATTAAGGGGGTTCCCAACGGTATTAAAGGTGTTTTTAAAGGTCTTTTACAGAAAAACGGCGAGCGCTACAAACTGTTATCTCGTATGGCTGGAATGACCTCGGCTGCAAGTCTTATGATTTTGAAAGTTCTACTAAATGCCATTTCACCAGTAAATCGAATTTAAAACCGGTAATTTCAAATCTTTAAAAATTTTCAGCGCCTTCGAAAAA